>JAOTQE010072301.1:0-16807 GCA_025631205.1 Nesometra sesokonis
ACGATGGCGTGTATCTCATTGCTTGGAGTATGCATTATACTTTCTTACTTGAAGTTGATTAGTGGACCTTTCAGATTAAGGACATATAGTGTACCATTTAGGGGACTTAGGATTACTTGGAGATGTAAGGTGTTTTATACGTTTTGCTAAGAAATTGTTTTTATCGAAAGAGAACTGGTTAAATTAACTGGTAATGAATGATATTATAGACATGTCATTGGATGACAGGAATCATTGATAAAAAACATCCTAAGTTAGACAGCATTAAACAACATGTTACCCAGGCTAACATAAACAAAATGGACTTGTAAGGCTTTTAAACATTGATTGATAACTAAGGAAAACGACAAAACGCATGATTTCCTGATAACTACTGCTCCTATGTGAATGTTTGGAGGTAAAACATATAAGACACAATGCATTCTCTTTAAAAGCATTAATTACATATCCAATAAATTACAGTACATTAAAACTATAAAATCTTGACTATGAGGAGTGAATCATTCATTATAAGATGCATATAGATTAAAGCAAGGCATTAACTTCTGTCGAACATTACTTGCATTTATAGCTCTGATGTGGAGCTCTAAGAACACTCATCTGATAAATTAAATATAAATTTCTTGGTATAATACAGATGAACCTTTGAAGCAAGGCATTAATCCTGTGGAATATTTCTTGTACGCATAGCTCTGATGTAGAGCTCCAAGAACTCTCATCTGATAAATTAAATATAAATTTCTTGGTATAATTCAGTTTAACCTCCTAAACAGACACCTCCCATAATGGACACCAATTAAAAAGCCCACAATTGTTGTGAACAGAGATAAAAAAAATGAATACAGCACTTTTAAACTTGTTGCTAGTAGGCTATATACATGCTAATAAGGGTGCACCTTATATACTGGGTTATTGTGAAACATGCACATTCTATACCCAATCAAAATACCATTATATGAATCTGCATAACACTGCAAATTTTTAAAGTAATTTAACAATGCAAATATGGTATTATACTACCAATTAATATTTTAAAATAAACATAGCTAGAAGGTGCTAATTAAAATACTATACATAAAAAAAATTGTGCAACCAAGTAACGAGCAACTAACCACTTTAAGTGAAATATACTTACATTAAAGCTCTGTAATAAGCAGAGGCAAAAAATATAAACATTTCATTACATTTTATAAAAACTGTTTTATACTAAAAAAATACAATAATAAACTAATAATACTAATAATAGTAATAATAAATTAATAATAATAGTAATAATAATAATAATAACAATAATAATAATGATAATAATGATAATGATAATAATGATGATGATGATGATGATAATACATTCCCCCTATCAATTGAATTTAATCAAATGTCAAAAAACAACTAAATGCAACACAAAACTAAAAAAAAATAGATATTAAAATAATTTAACAGTATGAACCTTTCAACTTGTTGATGCTAAAATGGTAAACAATTCCATTTAATCAATCAATGCAGTAAAAAAGATTTTAAATAATAGCTATAGAGATTACGAGACGGATGATCTCTTCATAATAAAAAATAAAATATTAAAATATTTCTATAAAAAGAAGATTTCAACTTGTTGATGATAGAAAGATTACAAAATCCATTAATTAATCAATTTATGCAGAAGGAAAGATTCTAAACAATAGTTAGAGATTTCCAGATGGATGATCTGAAAGCTATCACGACAAGATACTTCAACAAGACTCTGACCGTTAATGAATGCAGAGGTGAGATAGACAGATACAGTAACGATGATGAATGCGTCGGTTTGATAAGTGTCACTAACCAACGAGAGTACATGCATTATGAAGCTAATATTAAGATCAATAGTAATCTCTATATGCTCTAGACTGAGCTAGCAGTCCATCTCAAACGGAAATTACTATGGCTGTCATTTAACAATAATAATCATTTAAATTTCTTCTTCAAAATTAATTACTAATAAAGAATGATCATAACATAGCAACAGAATAACATATTAAAAAAAACAATCGTTTTCTATGTTGATTTTTAAATTTCTAACATTTTAGTATACAGTAATGGTAAACTAGTACACTCTCAGAATGAGTTTGTCAATATTAATTATCAAAGCTAGGGCATGTTTGAGGATTTTTTTAAATCTTTTTTTTTTGATCTTATGCATTTTAGTAACAGTATTGAAGGGCATATAGAAGGCCATCATCCAAACCTGTTGCCTTCAGGTAGAAACAATTTAATCTCAATAAATTACATACATTAACATATTCCAATGAATAAAATGTTTTAAAAGATATTGCAACAAAAAAAATCATTGTGTGGGACAATCATGAGTTTGTTATTAATTCTCAAAGTTAGTGCATGTTTTGAACATTGATGGACACACACATTTTTCTTTCTTTCGTTTATGCACTTTTTTTAGTAATAGTATTGCAAGGCATATAGAAAAACATCAACCAAATCTGTTGTTTTCAAGTAAAAATGATTTAATCTCAATAAATTTAAAGTTAGCAGATTTCAATGAATTAAGTTTTTTAAGAGATATTGCGAAAAAAATTAAGTGTGTGGGACAATCATACAGTGTGTGGTATAATTGTACAGTAAATTGTATTTAACAATAATTTTTGAAAACAGGTTGATAATTATACACATTATTTGTATTTTAATAGTTTTTATAAAGACCTATAGTTTATTTATGAATTAAATGAAATAATGAGAAAATATATACTTGAATAAGAAAGTATAATGCATACTCCAAGCAATGAGATACACACCATCATGACAAGATTCAATATTTCGACATAAATTATGTCATCATCAGGAATACCAGTATAGTAGAATTGACATAATTTATGCCGAAATGTTGAATCCTGTCACGATGGCATGCATCTCATTGCTTGGAGTATGCATTATACTTTCTTGAAGTTGATTAGTGGACCTTTCAGATACACTTAATCTCGCTTATAATTCATACTATACATACATATTCAGTAACTGAATAAAGAAAATTGAACATTCAACAACAATAACTGATATTTACACAGCATTATATGGCAATGCAAAATAATATTAGTTATCTACTTACTTTAGGCCTGCAAATTCACTATTCTTATCAGTACTTTGAAGCAAGACTCGGAGAGCCATGATAAATAGAACCAGGTTTAACTAAAATTAAAATAAAAAAAATTAAATTGAAAAAATCAAAATCAAGTCGGTTATTGACGGTTACAATTTTTACTAATTTTATATGCTATAAATTGTTACAAACTTGGATATATACCATGTGGGGTGAAACATGTCCTGTACAGGATAGCTTTTTCAATATAGAGTCTTTCTTTTGTTATGAACTTTGTAAATATTGTAGCTTAACAACCAGTTTTGATCCATTTGATGGTTCTATAAATATGAGGCATGTCATGGCAAAACCACCAAGTTGTAAGAAAATTGAAAAATAGAGTTATTGTTAAAACCATATTACACTTTTTGTAAGCTTTAAAATGAGGGGGGTCAATTATCAAAATCGGAATTCTACAACTGAAATTATTAGAACAAATATACACAAATTTCCGTTGTATTTGTTTATAATTCCTAATGTTTATTTACTTATTCTCAATAAAAATTTTGGATAAATTGGTAGAATAAAAATATCTTTGTGACCCAAGTTGATCATGCAGGACATCAGGGGTTAAGGAGGTGTAATTTTATACTGGTATGATGGAATACTTACGAAAACTGTTGCAATTACTGGTGCAGCAAAGCTCCATATTAGCTTGTGGTTAATAGATAGCCAACAACTAAAAGAAGAGAATTACAAACAAAAATTAAGGATCACAAAATTTCTTTGGTCTCTATACTAAAGAATACATATCTTTATGTGTTAAACTGATGTAAATAAGTTATACATCATATAAAATTAGCTTGCTAAATTACTTAAAAACCTCCTGTGGTTCAGATATTAAAACTGCTTTTCTATCTTTCCGATCACTGGCTTACCGAGTACTGAGATGTTGGGACTAGGCACGTTAAAATGCAGCATCGATATGAACAACAAAATGCCAAAGCTTGTATCAACTCTCCCCTTCGGGGTGTATCCAAAAATTGGTGAAGGGGGTGGGGGGGTGCTCGAACCTGGGTTGGATTCTGGAAATTTTGACGATTTCGTTACCCATTGGTAATTCTTTATGCGATTTATGATTACACAGTTTATTCCGTTTTTTCTGAAGGGGGTGTTCATTTCCACTGAAGGGAGATGCTCGAGGCTCAGATTTTCACATTTGTATCCTTATTTTATTGCTTTTATGCCTCCAAAGGGGGGGGGGGCTAGAGTACCCCCTGGATATGTCACTGCTCCAGTGTTCACTGTTGAATATAGCTCCATATTCACTATAATTTATTAAATTATTATTTATATTAAACAGGCAATATATTCATGATAATGACTTGTTTGTTTTTATCTACTTACAAGTTTTCATTGTTACTGTTAACCTGCATTTGATACTCTTCAATGCTAAGTGGTACAGCCAGACAAACAATTATTCCTGGTATTCCATAGCCCACGAGGTAGTAGAAGGTCATTTGGCCATGGTTGATGTTCCTGATCTCGGTCATCATGCGGTAGAGGTGAAAGAATTCAATAAACATCCAGGCAAACACGCTTAGCAGGCTAAAGTGTAAGGTGATGGCAACGAAGGTACAGAAAGACTGTTGAAAGGATCAATATATTTGGTTAGTTTCATTTATGATAACAATAAATAGGGTCAACATTCTCAAAAGTGATGACATTTGACACTGTCCATTTTCTTCATACAATTTTAGTTTACAAAGATTCCATTTTTATTGACTTTGGAACAGCTGTAAAATGTTCCGATTACTGGTTTTCAAATGGTCAGTTCTTGATCATCGACCACATATACATTCATTACAATTCCCACTAAGAAGTGAGAGGTATCCCAATGCTCTCCATCTATCTGTCTGCCCAAATATCTCAAACTAGTAGGCTGATTTACTTTCAAGCACTTATTCAAATTTGGCACTAGGTAAGAGAGACACTAATTAGCATGATTAATTTTTACATACCTCATTTGTACTGCTAATTCCAGCCATAAATATGATCTGAGCTATAAGGAGAGACAACACCACGTTCACATGGATACTGTTCAAGTTGGAATACAGATGCGAGAGACAAGTGAAACCAAACAGCGCCATCATGAGAGCATTAATCGAAATGCTGAGACAAGTGTTCACAACGTAATCCAACACCATAGCTTCTGCTTCATGCACCTAGAAAAAATAAACAAACGAACAAAATTCTTGAAACATTATGAAAAATAATTCGAAAGGTCCACTCTTCAAGCAATTAGATACATGCCATCGTGACAGGATTTAATATTTTGACATTATTTTATCATCAGGAATGTTTCCTGATGGTGAAATAATTAATGTCAAAATATTGAATCCTATGGAGCTTACTCTTGGCCACTTCACACTACAGAAAATGAGACTCATGCATGACAGTTATTTTGTGTCCTTTGGTAAGATACTTGATCACATTGCTTCAGTCTTTCCAGCAGTACAGCGAATGGAAAATTAAGTTGTAATAACCTGCAATGAACTAGCATCTCATACCACTATGATCCACTTCAAAATATGGAAACTGGGACTCATGCTTAACAGTTGTTTGTGTCCTTGAGTAAGATACTTGGTCCACATTTCGTTAGTTTATTCAGATGTACAATTAAATGGATATCAGCAAATTGCTGAAGAGTAACCTGCAATGAATCAGCATTCCATCCAGTGTGGAGTATCACACTCTAATGCACTTCACGTTACAGAAATAAGGGATATGTTTCAGCCCTATGAACACTTATTGGTTCAGGATTTACTACCAGCCCCTCACCACTGGTGTACTGAAAGATTTGTGTTCATAGAAAATCAATTATAATAAAAATAATATATTCTTAAAATATTTATCTTACCCCCTGGTTTGATGTCATCAGCACAGCAAAGTTTGTCAGATGATTACAGGCACATGACACCTTGTCCTTTGACTGACCGTCTAAGCTGCACCCATTCCTTGACCAACCTCCACTATTATTATTCCTGGAATAAAAAGCATTTAAATCCAATAAACTACATTGAACTTTTTATTTATTTTATTTTTAGCTCTGATGTGGAGCTCTTGATGAACTTGTCCGATTAATTGTGAAAACAGCTGACGCAGCGTTTGCATTTCAGACTTTCAATCATGAGGTGAGGGGTTTGAACCTCACTCAGATTGGCTGTTTGTGTTCCTATATGCAAGACACTTTTATTCATGTTGCCTCTCTCCACCCAGGAGTATAATTGCTGCAACATTATTATGAAATGGATAGTGTTTCATATGTGTTTGTTCCAATGACTGGGGGTAATAATTGTGAAGTGCTTAAAGGCCTTGGCAATAAGCACTATATAAATGTCACACAATATTAACTAAAATATCTTATTCTAAAATGGCTTTTGGGGCCATGTCAAAATTAGCCTACTGCAGTAATCTATTGCTATTAATTCTACTGCAGTTACTGCAATAAACCAGTTCCATTCCAAAATGTCACATCTTGACATCTTATTTTCAGTAATATTTTTTCAGCTACTGAACTAATACTGTCGTAAATGAATTACTGCAGTAACTGCAGCAGGATAAAGTCAACATGGTTCCTTACAAAGAGTGAGGGTACTCATCATCAAGCTTTCAAACAAATTGATCTGAATGTAACGGATTTGGCATATCGGTAATAGTTTAGGCATCACTGTGTTTAAGAAAGAACAGTGTCGCCCAAATTCAGTGACATCCTATTAAGGGTACACTTTCTGTCAAATGATATGATGAAAAAATATATTTTAACACTAAGAACAAAACCTACACACTCCTTAAAATGATACAATAAGAAGTTTATCTTTCACTACTAAGGCCACCACTATTAGGGGACACCCCTGTTAAGGTTACACATTCTGTCAAACGATGTGATGGGAAACATATTTGAGGCTAGGCATGGCATACCCACCAAGTTGTCGCACAGGAAGTTATTGAGAAATCAGCAATTACACAACAGTTAATATAAACAAATACACAAACAAATTGTGTATATTTTGTCTAACAAATTGTGTATATTTTGTCTAATAACTTCAGTTACAGATGTCCGATTTTTGATAATTGACCCCTCATTTTAAAGGTTGCAAAATGCGTGATATGTTTTTAACAATAACTAAATTTTAATGAATGAAAACAATATAACCCAGTGGGGCATACTAACCATACAAAGTTAAAACATTTTCCGAAGAAATAACTCAATTTTGAATTTTTCTACAACTTGATGGTTTGCCGTTCGCCTCATTTCTAAGACCAACCACTATTGAGAGGACATTCCTATTTAGGAGACATCTTCTTTCAAATAAAACAATGAGAATATACATTTTAACATTAAGACCAACACTTATTAAGGGGACACCTCCATTTATTAAACTTACATTGTAAAATCCCAATACACACACTGTGGGTTACTTTTGTTGACGTTTGTGTCTAGTTTAAACTCAATAATGACTGGATCTATTAACGGGTTTGTAACAGTGCCATTAGCAAGTGCATCAAATAGACTCAGCGATACCACTGGTGTGTTTACCACTACTTCACAATCTAAACCACATGCCAATCTAAAGAAAAACAACAGAACATCATTATTATTTAGTTACATACATGACATACTGTTGCATAAACATAATTCTAGATGGGATTAAAATATTTAAATGTGATACACAAGAATAACACATTAAGCCAAAATCCAATTGGGTATTTCTGGTGGTTGATGGACAGACAAGACAATTAGACAGATAGGCAGAATGAAAACAATGTAACCCAATGGGTCATACTAACCATACAAAGTTAAAACACTTTCCAAAAAAATGCAATTATTTAAACAAAGTAAATTAAATAGAAACCAAATTATGTGTATTCTAAACTTTGATGGTTAAATTTCTTAGACTATTTTAATTTCTTGGTTCAATTTTTGTTTTCCATTATTTTTAATTTTCCTATTGTATCCACAAATAATAAGAGACCTAGTAAAATGATTCAAAGGTATCCACAGAGTTGCTGATTTAGGCAATATAAATTTAGTTCAACTCAAAAAACATTTTGTATCAATTGAAAATTGATTCTTTGTCCTCAATCAAGATTAGGAGATAATTCATTCATGAAATTGGACTGGAATTAGTTTAAGTCTTCTAATAAAACCCATATTTTATTAGTAACTTACCAACATCTACAAAATTAGATTACTATTAATACACTGTAGTATTCTATGTTATATGTCTTACTGATGCAAAGAGCTGAGGGGAAGGGTACTATTTTCAAGGGCTTACATCAGGTTGAGTAATAGTGACCACTATTCAAATAGCAACCCACTCTCATTCAAATAAAAGTAAACAATGGTTCTTAGCTTTACAATAATCAAAATCTTAAGAAAGTGGCACAAATTTATCTCGTTAATTTGAAATTACTAAAGCAAGACACAAAATCATAAACAACTTTACTTACTCAACAGTATCATCACCAACCATTGGTAGCAACATTCCGAGATCGGTATACAGAATAAATGATGCCACTGCAACATTCTCCCACATCCCTGACAAGCTAGGTCCGGTTGTGACTGGTTTGGGCTGGATTGCCGACTTGGGTAGCAATATGTGGGTTGTATCATCAACTATGTCATCTTTCTCATACTGTGGAATTATTGTCATGTTGGAAGCATTCCTTTCTAAAAACTGGAACCGCATAACTGGAGGAAATAAAATATTTATATAATATTGTATGCCTTTGAGGGAGATACCGAAAAATATTGTATGATCTTTGGCAAAATATCGAATGAGTCGAAGATGAGTTCAATATTTTGGCACAGCGAGTACAATATTTTTCAGTATCCCCTGAAAATAGGCATTCAATTTTATAATTATTATTCAATATAGCTTACTTGTAAGTACCGCTTTGTCAGGGCTTAGCTTAGGTCTGCCGCCGACAAACAAGGCCTCTAGCCTACATCTTCACAATTAATGACCCATGTCTTCCTCTTGCAAATATTAGCAACAAAATTAACAGCAACTCTTGTAGGTTTCTTCAGTACTCACTAATTCTTCATAATCAACAATAGGTAGTCAATTATGAGAAACGAGTTTTAACAGGTGGTTTTGGCCTAGATAGCCCATGTTGTGCATTTGCTATTTACAGCTTATAAAACGTCATCAGCTAATATTGAACTGCGCACGGTTCAATATTATATAATATTGAATCAGTCAAAATGGCATAATTAAATAATAATAAATTAAATTGTATATAAAATATAACAACTTCTTATGATATTCATTTACAGGTAAGAATTATACAGTCTCATTTCAGACTATAAAAGTTTTTTGACAAAAACTTTCATATGCCTATATATGGTCATGATGACATCACATCATTACTATATATGGATATATCATTACCATATATGGGTACATTAACTTTGTTTTGTCAAATAAAAATTTGATAGTCTGGATTGAGCTTTAGTTGAATCTGGAGTATCATTGAAGAGTAAATTAACTTAACTGTAAACAATGCTACAGCCCTAAGTCTCATAAAGATAATTTAAAAGCATGATAAAGTATATAGGCCTACATAATAGTTGATTCTTTCTCTTTTTAAACAGAACTTTTGTAATAACATTACTATTTTTATTATTGTAAAGGTGTATGAGGAAGAAATGTTGAAAGTGTAATTGAAAATAGGCAAAAAAGTATATAAAGTGTGTTTTCATACACCAATGTTTTAAAATGATTTTTCTCTGGTTATACTGAAGCTATGAACCTCATTTAAAAACCAATTTAAAACTTATAATCTCTTCTATCCACATATTAATAACTGAGTTTTGGTTTTTTGTACAACACGACTCATTTTGTGGTGACACCTCACAAATATCGTGTGCATATTAAACCAATACATATCGACCTCTTAGAAATTAAACCTTCACATAAAACTGTACATACCAACAGTATCGGTGGAGTAGGTAAAGTTTGGTGTGTAGGTTATTGAATCTGATTCACGAGGAATGTTGATGGAGAAAAGTTCAAAGTTTTTCATGAGATCAGCTGTGCCTGGCGACTTCTCCTGAATAACGGTCCAATGGTAGTAGTTGTCGTTGTCCAATAGATGGTTAAGACTTGATATTACTTTCTGTATTAAAAAAAACAATATTTAAAGAATAAATAGCTGTATGTTTTTGTTTTATTTCTTGAGAAAAGGGTAAGCCACTTTTTGAAATTGTCATGCATCTGTTTTCCCTATAACAACAGTGAGAAAAACATTTTTTCTACAACATTTTTTTTTCACATTTTCCCCACTTACATTTATATAGTCAGATGGGTTCTTTTAGAACAACTCAACTACTCCCATAGTCTACATTGTTTAAATGGCTACCACCCGTGACATCCAGAAATGTGTTTAAAACCTTCTTCTTCTTACTTCTAGCTGCCCCCATTTAAAGGTGAGGTCGCTGAGGCAGACACTATCCTTTTCCAGCTTGACCTATCATGGATCTAATTCTGTCATACCGAAAATCAGAAACAAATATGGAACATTCAGGTTTTGGACTTGAACCGTTGTACTAACAAACTGAATGCCTTACTACTGTGCCATTCCCCTCTCCCACTTAATCCACAGCGAGTTTATTGACTTGGAAACTAGTAATTGCATTGGTGTTTTTAAATCTGTATTGAATTTTACTATTTTCCAAGTTTAATACCTTTTTGAGCAGGTTTTACTGTCAACGTTTTTAGTATTATTATCTGTGTAATTAGTGAAATTCAGAAACAAAAGTTAATTGATTAAACAAAAATAAAATAAAGCAAAACTCACTCCGATGAAGGTGCTTTCTTGTGTGGCAGTCACGTTCAATCCCTTCTGCTTACTTTCATGTTTCAGCACACGATTCAGAAGGTCATAGCTAATTTTCACATCATTGCCAAACAGCTTCCCAGTTTTTTGCAGAGCACTTTCTAGCGAATTTATAACTTCAATAGAAAGTGTTTTATTCAATTTCTGGCCACTGTTTAAATACTTCAGCTTCAAAAATGAGAAAAAAAATTGTTATAAACTGAAATGATGGTGGGAGTAAAGTAATTAACTACTGGTAAGATTTAGATATAATAAAAACTAGGTAATAAAATAAAATAAAGGATTCATCTACTCTCTAAAACCAGACTACCCTTTCGGACTGTCAATTTTGTTTGGTTTTTCCATACAGTTCAGCACCTTTGCAACTGCAAACTTTGTATATTTCTTTTTCATAGAGTTTGGTTTAGAGACAGTCGTCCACTTATATTGGATTCATTTTACTTCATTTATTGTACAACAAGCAATCAAGGGGTTACAACAGCAACAGTACAAAAGACATTAAAATGAAAAAATAAAAAAATAATGATATGAGGACTATGATATTAGAACATTTAAAAAAATGATTCATTTTAATATGAAATTGTGTTTTCCGGGCGGTCAGTTTTGGAAGAATTTGCTGTACGCCAGAAAACCAATGGGCGTGTTAATGATGTACGCTAGCGAAAAATTTGTTTTAATCCAGTGGAAAAAAATGTGTGTGGAACATCTTTTATTTAGAGGGAGTGGCTGTTGTCGAGTCAGTAAAACAACTGGCAAAGAAAGACTAACCATGCATGCACATATCATATATTCGCACAAATTTGGGCATTGTTCTGGAAATTCATGCCACTAGAAGTGTCTCACTCCACAGGATCCATTATGGGATATCTTATCAACCTTGTTTCATCAGGATAAAATGTTTTAATGGAATGAAATTGAAATTTTCCTACCACTCACACTTAACTTTCTGTGAAAATTCAACTTAATTAAACAGTAAAATTATAACTTACCTTTTCTACGGCATCTATAAAGTTAACTGATGTACATGAAAATAGGTCTGGATTAAGCCAACCAACATTAATGTCACATCTACGAGTTGCCTCACCAAACGTTCCGTTAGGGCAACGAACGACTGCTACTTTATCAAACTTGGTACGAGGCCACCATAGACCTTCCTTGAACCGACGTGGGCAAGAATCATATATCACTGTAGTTGACCAAATTAAAAGAAAAAAATTATTGTCGATTGTTATTACAATTTAATTTTATTACCGGATTATTATTGTTATATCATATTTTTTCAGAAAAATAGCCACAAAATAGTGATGTTTTTTGTCAGGGTTAAAAAAGTTTATTTTCTTTCACAACTATATATTTGACATTATCTAACCACTAAGAAGGTCTTAAAAGCATAGTTTTGCTTTTCCTCAATTTTGCCAGGAGCCTGCAGCGTATGGAGACTACGATATGCAGATTTCAAGGGACTCAAGTAAACTAGTAAAGAATCAGTATTGTTATAGTTATGTTCTTATATTGCTTTTTTGTTATATAATTTAATTACTACTCATATTGTTTATGATATTCTTACCCTCGCAACCTTTGCCTTTAATAACTTCTCCAAAGGGATCTTTACATTCATCACAATGTTGTCCTATCACACCGTTTAGACAATAACATTGACCATTCTCATCGCACTCCGCTCGGTACGAACCAGGATCATAGCAGTTGCATGGAAGGCATTCTTTGCCTTTCCTATAATGATAGGCCTTAGCACACAAAAAAAAAATGTAAGTGAATAAATAGCACTAACATACATTTGTAATTACCACCTTGAAATGGTGAATAGGTCGAGATACTACGCTCTCTCTAGGGTCAATGTTTTCTTGAACAAACTGGCTAAAGGTTGCCGGTTATTTTTAGCCAGATTAAAAATTCTTTAACCAAATTTTTTTTTAGGTGGATAAAAAAATCAATAAAAATGGCTGCAAAATGGACAGTTGCTTGGGATTTTCATTTAGCCAATTTGGCAAACGAGGTCATTTTTATTTTAGCCAAATCGGAATTCCAGTAGCCATTGGCGACTGGTTAGAGTAAGCAAAGATATAATGTATTGTATTGTACATCAAATGGCTCAAATTTGCATCCAGCATTATTTAAGAAATGGCTTGCAACAAGGGTTTCATTTTCTGGTTCTCAGGTTAAATATTTGCCATTTTCTTGCATGTGGTATTGAATTTGTATTTTGAGAAATGAAAATTTTAAGTTTGTTCTAATTTATGTGGTCTAGATGACAGATATATCTGTTGTCCCCCATCGCAGTACACTCAGCATATAAAAGGAACTGAAAAACAGCATAAAAATCACATCCAAATCATGAAATATTGTGCCATTTACTACTGATGTTTATAATCCTAGCTTTAGTTCTATGACATTAATCTTCTTATCAATAAAAAAATGTAAAAAAAACAAACATGACTTACTCTACATGTACATTCACCCGATGTTTTATTGCATGCAGAATTCTCACTTAGATTTGGATCGCAGTTACATGGTCCACAAATGGGGAACCCCCATAACCCGTCACTACATTGCTCGACACGATTTTCACAATGGTCTCCGTAGAATGATTTTGAACATCCACATTCGTAGCCCAATTCTGACGATGGTTCTAGTTCACAGGTCGATCCGTGCTTACAGAGGTCAAGGTCGCATGCTTCGGTACACTCGGGCCCAAAATGTGCTAAAAACAGAATAAAATGTTTCATTTATAAGTGGCTCTTCTATTAATATGATAAAAGTATACTGTTTACTTACTTATTAGTGGCACTGTAGATTGGTGGTTAGCATGTTTGCCTTCCACTCTTCAGGTCCCAGGTTCAGACCTGGCTGCACACAATGATGTTTCCCAAGCGTATGTAGTTTTTATCATGCAAGTGGCGAAAAGACTTGTAAAAGACTTGTGGATGTCAGACAAAATATGAAAAAAATATTACCGCCATCGTCATACATAATGCAGGCGCAGATCCGGGGAGGTGGGGAAACTTGACCCAGGCCCCCCCCCCCCTCCCCACTTTTGACTTGGATGAATATTATTTGAACTTAAAAAAAATCATTGTTTGCAAAATATCTTTCAGAATTGCCTCTGATACCTAGAAAATGCATTTTGTTTGAAAATTGGCATGGGGAGGAGACTATACCCATAAAACAACATGGATTTTGGCACCCTCTATTCAGACTGCTGGATCCACCCCTGCATAGGAAGTACCATATTCTAAATAGAAATATCAGTCATCAAATTTTTCGAGAATATTAGGTGTACATCCAATTAGGAAGTTTTGTCCACTTGATTGCTTAGCTGTAAAATATATTTCTGTCCTTTATAAACATTTAGTTTGATAAGCCAGTGAGGTGGTTAATTCAAAATTACCCTACATTTCTTTGAAAATGTAGGGTAAAATGTATCTAATGGGAAAGTACATGTAATGAAGTTCTATTTGGTTAAAAATCACATCAGGCATATAATGATAATGTTAATTTGATATTAGATTAATTAAGAAACTGTTGCATATTGTCAATCTATTCGGTGTATGCCTATTTGTTCCTATTTTCTAAATCTTTTAGTAATTATGTTAAAGTGTTTCTGATATTCTCATTGTAGTAAAACCAGTTTCAACAATATTTTTAAACCTCTTTAGCCCACGCTTTGTGCTTCTTACCATCTTACGATGTAATCCATTAGAAAGCCCGGGAGACCAACAACGGCTTAGCATTTATGCATTCTACTATGAATTCACACTCACTTAATGTTTACTTTATGACACACTTAGGAATTTTGTTGTCTATGTCTATGCGCTATGATTTGTAACCAAACAAATTAATTTGAAATTTATTCCAGAAACTGTGCTATATTACAACCAATGTTGGTTATAATATAGTTAGAAATAATTGCATTTAATGGAATTATGTATAAACAATTAAGACTATAATAAATAAATCACAATTTTGTCTGGCCAGATATTTCATATAAATTATTATTATACACAGTGCAAACCTGTCAGATCAAGAATAATGTTAAAATGAATTAAGTAGAGTATATATTATTTGATAAATATTATTATAATGTTTAATGTTTAGTAATAATAAAATAGTTACTTGAGCATTTGTAAAGTGCTGTTTACATGGACGTACACACAGGTACACAAAGCACCTACGTGGTTTCAAAATTGCTACATATACTTAATTGTGAATATATAATAGGCACCCCACTACTAAAGGTAGATCCATACACCCGATAAATTGAATTAAGCACAGTATATTATTTGATAATTATTATAATGTTCAATGTTTAGTAATAATAAAATAGTTATTTGCGCAATTTTAAAGTGCTGTTTACACAGATGTACTTACAGGTACATAAAGCAGCTACGTGGGTTCAAAATTGCTACATACACTTAATTGTGAAAATATAAGAGGCACCCCACTACTAAAGGTAAATCCGTACACACGAACTGAGAAATCGTTAACCTTACAACAAAAAAACATTGCATCAACTTTGAAATTTAAAGCCGTATACACAGTGGCAGCGCTAGTGGGGCTACAGCTCCCCGTCGGGAGGCCCTTCCCCCCATCTGAGAGAAATTTAAGGTTCCGTCGGCTTCGTAGGGTAATATGACAAGGGGCAGACGAAGTCCCAACACCAAAATGGGCAAATAAGGTTTTTTTTGCTCGTCAGACTGAAAACCGGGGACACGCCAACCTTAAACTTGAACTTGCCCAACCCATCGGGGTCAAGTGCCCCCCAGTCGGGGGCATTGCCTTGCTGTCGGGGAATTCCTGGCGGCGCCATTGCGTATACAGGATGTACATAAAATTGTCTTATGAATTTTGTTTCACGTATAGAAACCTGTGCTGTAAAATGCCTCTGTATTAAACATTGAATGAAAAAGTATTAATCGGTAAATGAAAAACTAAAGTTTATTGAAAATATATTTAAAATTTCATAAACCAACAAATACTATAATTAATTACATTGTTTTGCTTAAATAATAATGGTTATTAGATCAAAATCAAATTCAAACAAAAGCCACTCTCGGCATATCAAAGTAACATTGTTCTAATGAGATCTGATTCACATGAGTAAACATACGAAGTACAAGACACGGTTCACAGCTGGCATTCAATTTACTTTAATGAACAAACACATATTCTAAGGCTTAGATAAGAAGACAATCACAGGCTAGCTTTATACTACAACTATCTTAGATCACATAATTTCAGTTTGTAAAATTAAAGGTTTTAAATTATTTAAAATTTATTTAATTTAAAATTTATTTCGTGTCACATCCAACAGCAAGTTTACTTGCCACTTACAGAATGAGATCTACGCCATGCTTTCTAAACCAAGTTTCATTATGAGGTTTGGGGAGTGGTATTGTTAAGTAGTGGGCACCAACCTACCGTTCAGCCAGGTTTGAACTCAGGACCTCGGAATTGGAAGACAGGTGTGCTAACCACCAAGCTACTACATAATATAATAATTTCTCAATTATATAGTTTGATTCTACATATTTATATTCCATTTGTACAAATAGCTTTAACAGTTTATTCCATATTTTGTGCAAAACATCCTTGCTAATAGTGTACACTTTGATACACAATAAAATCGTTACAGACAAAAGATACAGTACGTCAACAGGCGCGGATCCAGGGGGGGCCCAACGGACCCTGGCCCCCCCCCCCTTTTGAAACCAAAAAATACATTTTTTTTGCACCCTGCGTCAATTTAACATTCAAACTACCAATTTTCACATATAAAATCCAGTTAAATATTTTCAACCATAAGGTCTAAAGAAATACTTT
>JAOTQE010072312.1:0-10782 GCA_025631205.1 Nesometra sesokonis
CTCTATGCAGGCTCGCTCGAGTTACCGCTGTACAGAAAAAACGTGTGATATACTGTAGTTGGAAAAACCCTGTCAGCGAGAATGCTACACGGAGAAGGCCTATCGTCCGTATCGTGATTTATGTTGTCTGGCAATGGATCGCGATGGTTTGTTGATCGATAGCCTAGTCTGGCTGCAACCCGAACGAAAGGTTGACCAAATCTAACCCATTTTTGGAGATTTTAGTTTTCGCCAATTTGGTGAAGGAGGTCATTTTTATTTGCGCCAAATGAGAATTCCAGTAGCAATTGGCGACTCCGCGAACGGCTAGCGTTAGCGTAGGGACAATAAGGGCCCTCAATTGCGGTCACAGGATAAATTAAATGGGGTTGCTCAAAAGGCAAAATCCTATTGCTTGGGGCGGCGAAGCCCTGGTGGTAGTTTCGAGGAGCAGGATGTCGAGGAGGAAAAGCCCCTTGTGCTCAGATGATCTGTAGGTTTTGTACCAGATTTCACACACTTTAACAGGGGCGGATCCAGGATTGTGATTTGGGGGCTTAAGTCCAGATTCAGGTTCGCCTCTGCCACTTTGAAGCCTCTACAAGAAAATGATGAAATTAATGTAACACCCCAGTGTCCACTCTATGCTCACTCTAACCGTTTGCCAAGTCGTCAATGGCTACTGGAATTCTCATTTGGCTAAATGAAATCCCCAAAAATACTGTCCATTTTGTGGCCATTTTATCAATTTTTACCGTTTTAAATAATGTGGCTAAAGGACTTATATTTCAGCTAAAATCTACACCTTTAGCCAGTTTGGCTAAGAAAATATTTAACCTATAACGTAGACACTGTTAGATGTGTCATTGCAGTTGAGGCTAATAATGTGCACTCAGGTTTGGTGCAAACAATAAAAAACCTAAATCTTGGGGGTTCTTCACAATTATCAGAAGGGTACACGAATTGTACATAAAGATGTTGATTATGTAGTATTTTCCATTGCTTTTTTGTATCACTCTTTAAATTGTTGTGAAAATGGAGTGGCGCTGTAGCTTGGTGGTTAGCATGGTTGCCTTCCAATCTCGAGGTCCTGGGATCGAACCTGGCTGAACGCAGATTGGTTCCCACGACTTAACAACGCCACTCCACAGGCCTCATAATGAGACTTGGTTTAAAAAGCATGGCGTAGTTCTCATCCTGCAAGTGGCGAGTAAACTTGCTGTTGGATGCGACACGAAATAAAAATTGAAAAAAAAAAAGAAATGTTGATAATTGTGATGGACCCCTTATACTATTTTCACTTTTCATTAATTTTGTTTGTAACGTAATAATATATATTTTTTATTAACTGGTTATTACATCCCTATCTCCAGATAAAGTGAAACACAAGGTTTTAACAAATGATGAGCTAATGTATGATCCTAATATTGATGATGACAATCAGCAGTGGATAGATAAACAAAGGAAAATGTATCATCCAACTGAACATGGACCTGGTGTAAGCTCATCACATTGCAGTAGTAACACAACAACATCTAACAAACAACCTCTTAGTGATGCAGTATTGAACTGTCCAGCATGTATGACAACACTATGTATAGATTGCCAACGACATGACAAATACCACCATCAGTTTAGAGCCATGTTTGTTATCAACTGCAATATTATTCACTCAGAAGTACTGCGGTACGAGCCAAATATAAGAAAGCAGCAGCGTTATAGGAAGAAGAGGAAATCTACTGGTGAGGAGGATATCGCAGGCACTTCTACAGAAGTCGAGGAGGTTTTTAATCCAGTTCGTTGTAGCACGTGTAAAACAGAAGTTGCAATGTATGATAAGGATGAGGTGTATCACTTCTTTAATGTATTATCTAGCGTTGCTTGAACATTTTAGAACATTATAATTGTCTCTGCTTTTACAACACAACAAGAGTGGCATAGTTGTTCTTTGCAGCCATAAATAGTGCAAATGCACATAATTTGATCTTTAAATTGAAGGCGTAACATCAAGCTTAATGCATATAAAACTTTCAAGATTTTATCATCCTGTACAGTAGTTGTCTTAACGATAGCGTGATTAATCCTTATTATCAAATCATGTCTTATACCAATTCTCACAAGTAAATTTTGTAGGGACAGATATTAAATCAATCTGCATCCTTATTGAATTGGTGTGCTCCACATCATACTGGACCATATCAATATTTTATTTGTTTTAATAATAAACAGAAAATAATCATTTTCTGTCTATTATTAAAACAAATAAAATATTGATAAGTGTCTGTCAATCATAATCAGGTTCTGTGTTATTTTAATGAAATTCCATAAAAGCATGTGCATACCTTTGTCAGGGATATAATTATGCTGAGCAGAGGTGCGACGAGGCTGCACACCCTATAATTTTCTATCCACCCTAAAGCCTTCCACCCAGCCTAATTTTAACCTGCCATCCACTCTAGGTCTCTAAGAGACAAACATATTTTTAATCATACCACACATCCTTACATTGGTGGCACCCACTCTTGCGTTTTTCTAACTACATCCCTGAATGTTGGATGCACATCATTAGAGGGTTGGTGATGAGGTATGTGTCTCATTTGTGCAAAAACTTGTGATTCAAAGGCATTTTAAATTGCCATTTCCAAGCACTGTATCTCTATCTAGATATTCGAAAAACATCCCCCATCAGGGGGTGGGAGATATGGCGTACTGTATTTTACTTTCAAATAGCCATGACTCAACTGCATTAAACGTTGACAATTTGAAAGGCATGTTGGGGCTGAGGTCAGTGAAAATAATAAATATTCCTACTAAACTACAGTTAGCCTTGCCCAAGTCCAATACAAGTTGACTGTTAATTGAAAACATCAATCTGGACTGAAAAATAAATGTAACTTTGGCAAAGTTTCCTGTTTAGGTAATACATCAAGACCTGCATAAAATCATCTGGACTTCAACAATTTGGAAGCAATTTCAACTGCACATATGTATTACCAAGTTGAAGCCAGGTAAAAGTAACTGTGGCTTGCGAGGTTGGGAGGTTTTTCAAGTACAGTAGAACCTCTGTTTTAAGTACCCCGATTTTAAGGACCCTGGATTTTACATACGCCTCATGAAAGCAATGATGTCATCAACGTTTGGAATTTTAAGTTTGATTCACCATGCAATGAACATTGTATGTTTAATCCACCATATATTTGTTGGTTTTTTAGCATGCAACTCATCATGGCATACTTTTATATTGTTTAGTTACGCTGTAGAGTGAAAGGATGAGTTAATTTGAACTGACCTGGATTTTACAAACCCCATGTTTTACATACCCCTTTTGGTCCCATACAGTATGTAAAATAGAGGTTCAACTGTAGTCGGAAATTTTTGAGTTTTTTATTGCTGTTTTTAGAAAGCATCCATAGGTTAAAACTTAAATCTTGTTAATGATTTTTTTAAATTTATTTTTAGCCATAGCAATACAATAAAACAAATTACATACTATGATATGCATCTGTTACATGTTTATTCAATTTAACAGAATACAATAATAATAATAATAATAATAATTCATTAGTCTTGCATTATACCTCATCTCAAGCAAAAATATTTACTAATTTTTTATAGTTTTCAGACAGCTCGATTGAGAGTCAAGTTTACCTTTCTACTGATTTCAAGACTTGAAAGCAGTCCGGTAAAGCATGATGAAATTGGTTTCTGTCTGGAAGGTCTATTTTGAAAGAATTGACTACTAATAATATGTGAAATTTAAAACATTTTACAAGTTTTTACCTAATAACATAAATTAATTTACAATGCTGCATTTTTCTCAGTAACATAGAAGTGGTCCTACAACACATAAAAACTTAAAGAATTGTACACAATGATAATTTACCAAAGTAATAGTAGACTGATTTCAGGTTCATGATACTGCACCAAAATTGTCTAGCTTTTAGGCAAAAATTTTTATACCTTTTTTCATAAACTTTTTGGGACAATCAGCTGAAAGTAGAGAGAAAAATAAAATTTTATGTTCCAATTAGCAAGTTGTATTTACAAAACAGAGGAAACTAATTTAAAAAAATAAAAATAACAATTATTAACATAATATATTCATTTTTAGAAAAATATTCATAAATCGGAGGATTCAAAAGAATTATTTTTGTTGGAGGGTTTGCTAACAGGCCAAAAATTAAATTTTATTTCAAATCCTATTTTCTGCATAAAGCGGCTTTCACATTTGTTCAGGTTCCGCTTTTCGATTCAGTATCGATTCTGTTCACAGCTGTTCTGGTTACCGTTGATGGTTTCACGATCGTGATGACCGCGCAAATGATTTACTGATATCTGACTAGTGAGAAGTCAGAAGTTTTAATCCGGTGAAATGAAAATCGCTCCTCGATCGCTTCGATCCGGTGGCTGAGAACAGGTTTCAGTTTTTGAAAACCGGATCGTGATAGGTGTGAATAGAACAGCCTTCTGCATTGAAAGTAGAGATTCATTTTTTTCACCGAACTGGAACCTGAACAGATGCGAAACGCCCGATGGTGAGTTCAAGAAAGAAGGTATAAAAAAGTCTTGCCTTATTTACAGACTAAACTGCCATCTTCACTGTTCTGAATTATTCATAAATCTACTTATAGGCCAAGGGAAAACAAATGTAAACAATTCTACATTTTAATATGTTCATTTTTATATATGTACACACAATTTTCTATTTATAACATTTACAAGGCAGAACTTATATTTTCAAAACCTATTTTTTCTCACCACTGAAATAAAAATACTGGGGCATCTTATATTTTTTTTAGTGAAAGTTTGTGAATTTAGCAGTGCAAATATTTTTGTACGGCTACAAACCTAAAAATTTACACGGGTAAATTAGCACTTTTGCAGTAGGTACATTTTTATTACACAAATACACAAATGTAGCACTTAAAAATTACAGGGTAAAATGATGTGTGTAGAATTGCTCCCAAAACTGACCAACCTTCTCCCAAACTGCCCATTTTTTCAGGGCTTCAAGCTAACTTACTGTCTGTTTACATTAGTTTCATTATTTGTTTAATGTCAAAATTTCCCAGTAAACAAAAATCAATAAGTGCTGATATAGTGATAACCATAAATTACTGTAATTTTTGCTAACCAGTTTGTTCAATAACGATACCAAGATGTTATTTTACTTTTAAATTGCATACTATGTCCATGTGACAATGAAAATTGATGTAGAGAACATGGAGATTAACTCCTATGAAACCATAAATCAGTTGTACCAGATTTTTCAGTACAATATCTGAAATAACCAGAATTGTGAGGGGTCTTGAAAAAAAGTAGCAGATTTGACTTTCAATGAGGACTCCTTTAAAGATGAGAGTTTTTTTGACAACTATATAGCTTCGCAGAGTCAAGTGTTCATAAGAACACAACACTGTACCTATACAATTTTAGGAGCTCCTGATTGTACTGATGATATTGAGGTTAAATGCCTCATTCCAAGATTTGGCATACACATTTCCTGTACCGGTATCCACAGCATGGTATGTTTTTGACAGTTGGATTCCAATTATAGATGTTAGGTTACGTCATTTAATTCATTAGCCTGAGAGAGTACCTCCAAAGAACTATGCCAATTTCATTTAAGCAGTCCTTTGGTAAGAAAGTGGCTCTAATAATTGATTGTTTCGAAGTGTTTATTGACAGAACACTCAACTCAAGGCTTAAATTCTCACTCCTACAAGACATACCAAGTAGAAGACTACAGGATGATGCTTCCATTTGAATGACAACTTGCATAATATAGGACACAAGAAATGGTAAGAAAGAGTCCAACATTCGAGTACTGGGATACATGATGGACCTAACAGGTCTATTCTTGATTAGATCATGGAGTAAAGAAATTCTTCACTCCATGATTAGATTCACAGGGAGAGAAATTGGCTCCATGATTTTTTGCTCAAAATCACAAATATGCACAATGAAACACATGAAAGAGATGCTGAGGAAAATTGTAACAACTGTTTGCATTTTGGTCTAATGAACAGCAGCAGATTTTTTATTATATTGAAAAATGTTTAATATCTGATCACATTTGTCACTAAAGTGTGTACTGTAGTCCATAACATCAAATAAAAATCTGATAATTTTGACAATTTAAATGATATGATGGATGCATTTGGATTAACTAAGTATTGATACCTGGATTACTGAAAATTAAAAATATACTACTGAATTGATTTTAACCAACTGTGAACACCTACACAAAATTGCTATCATTTTCCATGTGGACTTAGAGCTGCTTGTCATAAAAAATGTCTAAGGGAAATCACTACTATAAGATATTTAGAGAACTGAAGAAATTTCTGAGAAACTTCGCCTTTCATTTTTCTCTTTTAAGAGGTCATCTCACCTTTATTAAAAATATATTACCTAGTATAATTTATAATTTTTTTATGGACATATTAGCTACCGTTTTACACAGTAAAGACACACACACACACACACAAATTAATTTTTTATGTCGACCGGGGACACGCGTTTATTTCATGCCAACTGGGGACTACTGTACAAAGGCGTCAACCAATGATCTCGCATGTTTTTAATTGATTGTATAGGTTCAGAATATTGTCTCGAGTCGGGCAATCAGGCAGAAAACATTGAACATCATAGAATGTACACACATGAGTGAAGAAAAAATCATGGAGTTATAATTATTATGAGAGGAGAGAGTTCGATCAGAGGTTTCTGTATAGAATGAAAGTCGCTGACAAGTTAGAAAGCAATAAAATTAATTGAATGACCTCCCTACAGTTCAGTAATGTACCAGTGTGTTACATAATCACTTGTGGCTGCACGCCAGCATCGCGCATGCTCTGTTGGCTCAATTGCGCAATGCCACATGAATTGAATAGGGCAGCACACAGTAGTAAAGACGAATATATTTGGGGGTCAGATTTAAGCTATTTAAGTGGTCTGGAAGATCATTTAGAATATATTGAGAGTAGCGAAAACAATGAAAATAATTTCGAAGATGACCAAGTCTGTATATGTGACAAAATAGGAACAATGAATATGATTTTTTTTTGTGAGAGTTCTTCATTTTCAACCAGGTGGTTTCATTACGAGTATGTAGGTCTCACCAAACTTGCACAATTTTTCACAAGGTAGGCTCAGAACCTGTAAAATGTGCCAGAATGCTCAAACATTAAAAAAACAAAGCACAACAATAGGGGAACCTCATTTGAGGTCACTTCCAAAAATTGGGGATATCCCCATTTCTCAGTGTATCTCCCCACACCCCTCCCCCACCCCAAATGTCCATGGTGAGCATCCAAAACACATGCACAAAATGTGACTCAAGATTAACACAGTGGAAATGGGGGTTTCCTGTTTGATTGGTCAATCATGATTTTCTTGACCTCTAAATGTCAACCAGATATTTTTCTTCAACTGTGATTTTTTTTAAATTGAAGATACTTCTGTTGTACAAGTGACGGAACTTTACAAATTTTGTTTGTAAAAGAGCTCTGAAAAGATGGAGAACGACACAGTTCCAGCAAATACGGACAGTCTCGAAAGCAACGAAGTTCAAGTGGGGACGAGTTATGCTTGTCGCCCGGATCTGTATCGTTGTTAAGCTCGTTTCAGCAACTAGTGTCAGTGCAGCAGGCAATAGCACCACAACTGAGTGGGCAACCCCGAAACATCTTAAGACTTCTTCGAGATAAGAAAGAGAGCTGCGAAACCGATGAGAAGGAAGAGGAAGCAGTGCACAATCACGAGTAGAAATCATCTGGTCAATCTTCAGCAAATATTGCATAAGAGTGCAAAGTGTCACCAAAACCATGACAGAGAGCAAATTTAATGATGGTCAGAAAGTAGAAGAATTTATTATCCGTCTGGAGTATACACAGGATTAGTTGAGAAGAGTTTGATGGATTTGCAATGGAGCTTGTTTACATAACGTTTTGTGCCCAAGATGGAACTTGTTTCAGTTTACCAATGAACGCTTAGAGATCTTATGATTCGCGCTTATAATCATGGACAGTAATGTTGATCATCATCGAAAGCTAATATTAATAATTTAATAATTTATATACTTGAGAAATTTTTATAAAGATATATGATACTACTTGATTATGAGCTTTTATGAAAATTTTTTCTTGGACACTAATTGATAATGTGATTAGACATTCATTGTGTTGTATATTTAAATGATTATGGATTCGATAATGAAGCTTGATTAAAACAATTTGTAGGTATAGGTTATAAGTTATAAATATGTATATATGTTTTAAATTTATTATTTTACTTTTATGGGGAATAATCAAAGAGACCGATCATTCTGAGGGGGCTGTGTAGCGAATTGGGAGATAAATTGGGTGCCCACCCCCATGGGATAATGGAACGATCGATTCTATCTTATTGGATGTGGGAGAAGCTTTGTAAGAGGGAGATAGATAATGATTCGGGAGAAGTAATAGGGAAGTAACAGGAACAGGACAGTAATCCACTGGCGGAAAATAGTACGGGAGGAGTTGGTATCCATGTTAACGGGAGAGGTACAGTATCAGTTTTTCTTAGGTGATTTAGGAAATAAGATCCTCATTCGATTCATGGTTGTGAGGAATTTTCAGAAACTGAACTAACGGTAAGGTTTAGGACCTTGTGTGGTAGGCCTAAACAAGAAGAGATCCCGTTGAAAACCTTGCGTGGTGGGTTCTGGAATTATTATTTTAGTGACTGATTAAGGTGTTCTGTGTGGTAGGCTCGTCATTTACCTTTGTACCGATCCAATTGAAAAAATAAACGCAAAAGAGACTGGACTTTGCATTTGACACCATTGACGATCTTCAGAAAAAAACTCAAAAAATCACAAATTAAAAAAGGCCTGAGAGAAAATAAAGGGCAAGTATCGCTACTTCTTGAGGCAAACAGTTAAAAGAAAGCAAGAATACAGTTACAAAAGCATGTTGACCACCTGACCCTGCCTCCCCCTCCCTCTTTTGACTTAAGCGAATATTATTTGAACTTGAAAAATTGAACGGACACGTCAGAAATAAGCCATCAAGTTTAACATGGAAAGTCACATAAAATATTTAAATACAATTACTCTAGTTTTTGAATGAAAATAGAAGCGAGTTGAATATTTGTGGAATTTATGTGTAATTGTAATTTCCTTATTTATTTCGTTGAATATAAGAAAGCCAATGAAATATCACTGTTGCTGAACTTTGTGCTACCTTAGTTTCTTACGTTTAAACAAGATACAACTAAAATACTGCCACTTAAATACGAATAAAAGAGGATTCAGATAATAATTGGCTAATTAATAACCACTAAAAGATTGGAATCCAGGGTAACAGATCAGTGACAGATTATAATTCCTAAATAATTGATTCTCTTTTTTATGGAACTATTAGTTTTATTATTTTGTTTGACAGAATTGAAATCATAAAACAAAACACCACAAAAGAATCATGACAAGTTGCCATTTGCTGTAAAGGTTGATCAACAAATACAAACAAATTAAAACCGTTAGAAGACTGGCATTCCAATACAAGAAATAGATCAGTCAGATAATATAGCAAAAATTTTGAGTAGTTTTTGCTTTAGTTTTTTTGTGGTAGAAGGTAGAATTGAAATTGTAAAAAAAAACACCACAAAAAATGAGAGATTGCAATTGGCTGTAAAGGCCAATCAACAAATTAAAGAAAAATAATAACCATTAGAAGACTGGTATCCATATACAAGTGACAGAGAGTCAGACAGTAATTGGCTAAAGCCAAATTTGGACTCTTTTTGTGTCTTTGTGGTAGAAATAAAATTGTAGAGCAAACCACAGTATTTTAGTTAAAATAAAATAGTTCCTGTGATCTGATTGGTCGATGTTAATGAGCTCGACTTCTGTCAGTTCATTAATATTTATGATTAGGAACTATATGAATATTTATTAGTTTCACTTTACACAATAAGGAGGTGCAAACTTTTTTACCAAGTTCCTTTCTCGACTAAGGCTACTTGCCAACCATGTTCATGTGTCATTTAATTTTATAAATTATTATAAAATGACAATTATATGGCCAAAATGCTACAAGCGTGTGGGATGGGTTGAAAAGATAGAAGGCTGGAAGGAAGTCCGGAAGGTTTTTCAGGCATCAACATCGCTCCACTTTATAGATAAGAAAGGACAGTTTGGAAAACTCCAACTTCTCTCTCAAAATGCAAATGAGGAGTATAGAGCATCATTAATATGGAAGGCTAGCTATAGAAAATTCAACATGAGCTCCAATTTTGTATGTGGAGCTCTATTGCTGCATGTATTATACTGTAAAATAAAATGTTTAACATGAGCTCCAAATGTGTATGTGGAGCTCTATTGTAATATACAAATTAATAGAATAAGTTTAACATGAGCTCCAATTGTGTATGTGGAGCTATTTCTCCATGTATTATAAAGATTAATATAATAAGTTTAACATGAGCTACAAATGTGTATGGTGGAGCTCTATCGTATTATACAGATTAATAGAATAAGTTTAACATGAGCTCCAATTGTGTATGTGGAGCTATTTCTGCATGTATTATACAAATTAATGTAATAAGTTTAACATGAGCTCCAATTGTGTATGTGGAGCTCTATTTCTGCATGTATTATACAGATTAATATAATAAGTCTAACATGAGCTCCAATTGTGTATGGTGGAGCTCTATTGTATTATACAAATTCATAGACTAAGTATAACATGAGCTCCAATTGTGTATGGTGGAGCTCTATTGTATTATACAAATTCATAGACTAAGTATAACATGAGCTCC
>JAOTQE010072323.1:0-16805 GCA_025631205.1 Nesometra sesokonis
GGGGTGCTCAAACCTGATTGGATTTATATAGTATATTATAGTATAGTATAAAAACACCATATCTCTTATTTTACAGTATATTCGATTCATGCTTTTTTCTAAAATTTTAGTTTTTTTGCAAGGGATCATTTCCTCAGAACTGGGTGCTCGAGGGCATTGAATTGCGTATGTATGTGCGCTGGTATGTGCTAATTTTTTCCTACCTCCCAAGCAGGCAGGTATAAAATAGACCCAAGGGGATGCTCGAGCACCCCTAACCCCTGGATACGCCCCACCCTTGGATACGCCACTGGTTTTTGTTTACTAACAATCAAACAGTTGATTTTATTCATTAAAGAACAGAGATAAAATGTTTGTAAACGCAATGGTATTTTGATAAGGACAGATGCAAAATCAATGGAACAGGTTTATTTTCCTTTAATATTTACCCTGTTTTACAATGGTAGATTCCATTTTCGGAGAGTACAGTTTCTTGCGCAATGCGTATTGAATGAATAGGAATTATACATAACAATACACGGATTCTTGGGGTCTCGAATGTGGGCGATTATATCCATGAACGAATAGGTTTTGTCAGCCTAGCTTTGATCGATCATGGTAAGATATATTCGGACATTTAGGCCTACCTGAACTAGCCCTTCATAATGTGTGAGCCATTTCACTACAAGATAGGAATTGCTGTGACTGCTACAGTCACTCTTATAATTCTGATAGTGATGTGTTGTGTTTACGTTCGTCCGTATAATAAAACCAAGGACTACGAACAGAGCGTCTGTTCGGTTATGTCACACACTGTCAAGATAATAGAAAACAAAGAATGCAACTGTTATACTACATCCGAATCATCCGAATATGAGACTTACTGTGACTATGGAGATTTTGAATGTCTCAAAATATATGTAACATTTTTGGACAGTAAATCGAGAAATAGAACTGCAATGCTGTATATAAGCGATTCGCAATTGGGTGACGATGATGACGTAAGTACCACCAGTTTTCTCAAATGATTTTATTTAGTATGGTTTATGAGGTCATCATTAAGATAAATAAAGGTCATGGTCTTATTTCAGCGTGGTTGGATTTTTTCCAGGTTGTAACGAACATACTAATTTTGATAATTCTTCAATTGTTTTGAATCATATTAACACCCCTACAAAAAGTGGAATATTCCGTGTGAAGGAATGTTCTGTTACCTTGACCTAATGTTTGACGTAATCAAACGATTAATGAAATTGCATTACAACAATATTGGAAGTTTGGCTTTTTTTTTTCGTTTTTCCCACTATACGCATTCATGTTTGTATGTTCATAAATCGAAAAACATCAGTTTAACAACATACAATTTCACAACAACTCAACAGTATAAAATCGTTGCATGACCCAGTGGCGATGCTGCAAAACATGTGATTTCCAAATCAAAAGTGGGTATACTACTCAATATACCTCCATGGGTAAGGAATAGAAAAATTAAGATTTTGAAAAGAGCTGTGCTTGAAAACCAAAACTTGAATCATACTAAAAATATAATTTACATAAATGAAAGATCCGTCATTTCACATAAGAACAGGTAGACCTATTTGTAATGCGAAGTATAAGTACGGGCCCCACTTTGATTTGGGCATGGAGTTAAAATTATCTCCATGATTTGGGACACGCATTGGAAAGTGTTCTGTATGTATCTCATTGCCCGTTTTGTTAACAGTGAAGTCACAACCATACAGTGGATATATCACAACTTAACTAGTAGAAATTTTATTCATAGATTTTTTTTTATTTCCACATGACTTTTATACTAAAATGTTTAGGCCTACATAAAATTATACCGATCTGTGTTCCAAAACTATTATATAGGACTATAGCATACGATAAAATGACCTACTGAAAAAAAAACTTACAGAATATTATATTGTTAAGTCTACTAGGCCTATACTGTACATCTACGTGTACCGATATTTAACGGTACATTCAGCATTAAATAACGTCACACTCCTTTGTAATCGTTTATCATTCAGGGTCAACAAACATTTTTAATAAGTTCGCTCACATACTGTAGCAATCATAATAATAGTGAGGTTTCGCAAATTTGCGAAATACAATAATGAAACAAATACGTCACACTGAATTTTTCAATGTTGCTTATGTTAAAAAATGTATACAATTTTCTACCTACGGTTGATCGTAAACTACTGACCAACTGTGACAGGTATTCAAGGTGTTCAAATGCTACATACGAAAATTTATGACGTACCGTATCCGTTTCGTATTTTGTGATATTCCATAATATTTAGTATGGTATAACTTGAAAAAAAACTTAGCAGTTGAAGAGAGACGGTGTGCAATTTTAGATATACACTTTTAATGCATTTTTGTCCCGATTTTAGAATACATTTATCATTTATTGGTTATCACTTGTGTGTTCTGGTTTGTTTTTCAAACAGTGTACATACCCAATCTGTGATACGTACGACCCATCTCAAGTTTACGTGTTAACTGGTAAATTCGTTGAGGACCCGGATTACGCCAAATTCCGTGAGGACTACACGACTCAAGGTACCAGGTTCGCATGTCACTATGATCCGGTGAGGGGTGAGGCCGTCCTAGAACATGACGTAAGCAAGGCACAAGCAATATCAAGCACCGTGGCGACATTGGCTACCGGGACCTTTATTATTCTAATTCTTGTCTTTTTGTGTCTTAAATCAAACAGGAGTCGATTCGCTTATGCCTAAATGGCCGCAATACTGTATACTGAGGAGGATTGAGAATACGCTGTCCCAAAGGTGATTGTATTGGAGACCTTTCAATAAATTAGTATATTATCCATCTTTACCAGTGTAAAAATCAATAATTTTATTAGACTAATATGTATACACTTATTATTTGAGAGTCACGTTTATTCTACCAAAATGTTGTCTGTGAAAAGTCTTCCAAACATAGTTCACACAAAGTACTTTTAAATTATGCATTTTGAAAGATCACCTTGACGTTCACAAAGGTGTTGGACAACATTTGAAATGTTACTGTAACTGTGATGATGATGATGATGATGATGATGATGATAATAATGATGATGATGAGGGTTGAGATGGAATGATGGGGATGATTAACATTCCTGTTAAATATACATGATTTGCACATCGAAAAATGTTGGTATGCCTACATGAAATAGTGAAATTACATAACCATGTATGGCATAGAAGATAACTATTTTTCCACCTTGGCGTGCCATATGAAGTAAATTGTTATGACAGTACTGCGCATGAGTTAAGCATCAATTAAAGGGACGATGGAAATTACACAAACAATTAACGGGCGTTTCCTTGAAGAGGCTGATTAATATACAGTAACTCATGGCAATATCATAAATATTAGGTATTGTAGCAATATGTCATTTATATATTAATAATAGTACAAATAGTTAGGATTATAACACTATTAATTGGTTCAGTTTCTGTATTTTGTATATCTATATTACTTTTAATAAAACAAAACATGGGAAAATACAGTCAGTTTTATTGTCACGTTTATTACTGTGATGTCCCAAGAGCAGAGGTCTCAAGTTAGAAAAACAGGCCTAATTCCTGGCGATCTACTCGTGGTCGTCCTACCACTGTTTGTAATATCTAATCTTTCTGAAATGTACCACTGTTTGTAATATCTAATCTTTCTGAAATGTGTGTACAGATTCCTTTATTTATAAGCTCAACACATTGCCTGTTATGAAATAATAGTTTCTCACATATATTGTCACTGCTAAAATGTGTTATTAGTGTTTCCCCAAAACATTACAGAACTTCATAGTTGCTAACTTTCAACCAATATTTTGAAATAAATCGGCCAATTTATGGAGACTCCAGGAAATTCATGGAGGCTTGGGAGCTCTGCAAGAGCTGGGTTGTAATGCGCTCCGTTGTGTCTGCATCCATATCTAAAAAAATATTTGGCCGGTTTGCTTCGAAACCCACGAGCACTTCTTTTGGATGGGCCTTCAAACCACGGACCCTGTAAACAAGAACACTCGTAATGAAAACTAGTGTAAGGGGAAAAAAGTTAGAATGAACTTGAAATTGAACTTGAATTATGCATACTTGGCACAAGATTTTGTCTGTAAATTACTTGTCGAAAATCGAAGGGCCCTTATTCAAAAGGGGCTCGGTCGGGGCGTTCACAGAACTCTCCTAAAATGCTTCTATATTGATTGTTGAATAGGCTAATACTGTAGTATCTTGAGATGAAAATTAGAAGGGATTACTGACTTACATGTATTAATGGATATCTGGGCACGTGCGTGCCCGGGCGCCTCGGGACGTTTATGAAAAATAGACCCTTTCGAGTAATGTGTCTCGCAATCGAAACGTGTTTATCAAAGTGATGGGGTATGACTTGGAAGGGAGGGCTTATTCGCGCCGCCTGTTTTTATTCGCTGATGCGGCCCATATTTTATTATTCCAACTGTCCCACTTTCGGTGGGATTGTCCAACTGCCGTGCCCCGCACAAGATGGACCAGCAATAATAAGCATGTAGCAGGGCCGGCGGAACATTTTGGAAAGTGAGGGGGCCAGAAATTTTCAAACGGGAGAAGGGGACAGACCAGATCCATTTTAGTGGGAAGAACACAGAAATACTGACTGAGCCAGGGGTGGTTTGGGAAGGGGAGGATCCCCCTGCCATAGAACATTCTTGAAAATAATAAACCCTAGACGCTCATAGAGCTTCTTGGACTGTACATTTGAAAAGTGGTGATCCTCACTAAAAAATAATGTGGGGACACATTTTTTTCTATTTACATTTGTTTACTCTTTTAAAGTTTTATGACGGTGGAGGGTGGGGGCACGGGCAAGTACAGTGTATATGTAAATTTAATACTGCTGTTTATAGAAAAAAAAAACGTTTTACAGTGATAAAAACACCCAATGAAAGGGGTTTTTTTAGTAGGCTATACCTCCGTATTAGGCAATATATTTGATAGTCCCCTTAAAGGTTCTCATGCACACCGGAATAAATACTGATATCCATATAGTAAACAGGGACACAACAGGATGAAATGAAGGGCGTGGGCGGACTTGCGAAAAGGAGGCGAGCAATTTAGGCTGGGGCAAAGGCGGCCCCCGTTTGGGGTCCAGGTGCCGAAGGCCCGGAAAAATTGCGTTATTGTGTATGGTGTGCTTAAAGACACATAAGAGGCTATCAAAATGTTCCGTTTTCCAAATCAGCCTCTTGGTTTCAGTCTTGGTTTCGAAGTTCGGACTTGCGAGCGAAGCGAGAAATTTTGGTTGGGTCCTCAGTCGGGGTCGAGGATCCAAAGGCCCCGAACAATTTTGCATTAGGTATTTTATATGCTAAAAGACACATTAGAGTCCATTAAAATGTCCCGTTTTCCATATCAGCCTGTCATGGTTTTGAAGTTCGGAGTGCGAGCGAAGCGAAAAATTTTGGCTGGGGCCAGGGGCCACCGAGGGACCCCGGTCGCGGTCGAGGGGCCAGAGGCCCCGGAAAATTTTTGCGTTATTTTATATGCTAATAGCCACATCAGAGCCCATCAAAATGTCCCGTTTTCTAAATTAGCCTGTTTTGGTTTTGAATTCTGGACTTCCGAGCGAAGCAAGCAATTTTTGCTTGGGTCAGGGGGCGCCAAGGGCCCTGGTCGGGGTCGAGGGGCCGAAGGCCCCGGAAGATTTTGCCTTATTTTATATGCTAAAAGACACATTAGAGTCCATCAAAATGTCCCATTTTCCAGATCAGCCTGTCTTGTTTTCGAAGTTCGGACTTGCGAGCGAAGCGAGAAATTTTGGCTAGGGCCAGGGGGCCGCCGAGGGACCCCGGTCGAGGTCGAGGGGCCAGGGGCGCCGGAAAATTTTGCGTTATTTTATATGCTAAAAGCCACATCAGAGCCCATCAATATGTCCCGTTTTCTAAATTAGACTGTTTTGGTTTCGAATTTTGGACTTACGAGCGAAGCGAGCAATTTTTGCTGGGGTCAAGGGGCCGCCAAGGGCCCCTGGTCGTGGTCACCGATTTTACATTACTATATGCTAAAAGCCACATTCGAGTCCATCAAAATGTTCCATTTTCCAGATCAGCCTGTCTTAGTTTCAAAGTTCGGACTTGCGAGCGAAGCGAACAATTGTTTGGCTGGGGGTGGGAGGAGGGGACCACAGAGGGCCTCTGGTCGGGGTCGAGGTGCCGAATCCCCGGAAAATTTTGCGTTATTTTATATGCTAAAAGCTACATTAAAGCCTATCAAAATGTCACGTTTTCTAGATCAGCCTGTTTTGGTTTCGAATTTTGGACTTTCGAGCGAAGCGAGCAATTTTGTCTGGGGCCAGGAGCCGCCAAGGTCCCCTTGTCGTTTTCGAGGGGCCAAAGGCCCCGGAAAATGTTACATTATTATATGCCAAAGCTACATTCGAGCCCATTAAAATTTCCCGTTTTCCAGATCAGCCTGTCTTAGTTTCGATTAGTTCGGACTTGCGAGCGAAACCAGGGCCAGGGGACCACAGAAGGCCTCTGGTCGGGTCGAGGTGCCGAATCCCCGGAAAATTTTTTGTTATTTTATATGCTAAAAGATACATTCGAGTCCATCGAAATTTTTCGTTTTCCAGATCAGCCTGTCTTGGTTTCGAAATTCGGACTCGAGCGATAAGCGAGCATTTTGGCTGGGGACCAGGAGACCACAGAGGGCCACCGGTCGGGGTCGAGGGTCCGAAGGCCCCGAAAAAAATTGTGCGTTATTTTATATGCTAAAAGACACTTTAAAGTCCATCAAAATGTCCCGCTTTTCAGATCAGCCTGTCTTGTTTTCGAAGGTCAGACTTGCGAGCGAAGCGAGCATTTAAGTTGGGTCAGGGGACCGCCGATGGCCCCCGGTCAGGCTTCAGGAACCGAAAGCCCTGGAAAATTTTGCCTTAATTTATATGCTAAAAGACACATTAGAATTCATCAAAATGCTCCGTTTAAAGATCATCCCCTCCTATAGAAATTTTTTTGAAAATGATAAGCCTCTAGACGCTGACACAGAGCATCTTGGACTATACAGTCGAAAAGTGGTGATCCCCACTCAAAATATATGGGGTGGTCGAATATGTCATATCTATAAACGATGGCAATGCGGTTTCAAAAATAAATCGGAGGATCTTTTCAAATTACAGATAAGTTTGCTTGCGGCGCTTTTTTTTCATAAAAAAAAACCTTGTTTAAAATATGTTGGATGGAAGTTTAAAAATAATTAAAGTGACCTGACTATAAATTTAACCTGTCAAAAGGCAGTATATAATTTTTTTATGATAATGTTTTGCTTATCGACCACAGATCATATGCATCTAGTTACAATCATCGCCGGCTTATTGTAATTTTTCCTGTTAAAAAAATGGTTGCAATCTTGTGAATTTGAATGTTCCATCTCTTTGGATTTGTCTGTTGCTTACTGGCTCTTGGTTTAGGTCTATAGAACAGGCCTGGTATTTGAACTAACGTCTCGACAAAAACACCAACATCCCAGTGGCTGTTGAACATTATTGGTTTGATAGGTACAACACACTGTCTACCATGGCTTAGACACTATTCTCCATCCTAACCACAAAATTATAATGTTTAACAAACGCATTTACAGTGGCAGATACTGTAGAAGTGGTGGTGGGAATTCAAATGAAACATTTTCTGAAAATGTTCCTTTGAATTCCCACCACCACTTTTGATACTGTAGACTTATTATAATTTTTATTTAGGTGTATTTCGCTATGAAAACTAGTTTTAATTATTATCGTTAGTGCACATACCATTCAAGAAATAGCCTAATAATAAGATACATGACAAGTTGTCTCCCTTGACAAATGATCATTAATTTATTTACAATATAAAATACCATGGCCTAACTATTATTAAACAGTGTTTTTTCATTGATTAAAAGTTTTGTAATAAATATTTCTGTAAATGCTTTACAGAAATATTTATAACAAAACTTCGGTCCACCCATCTACTTAGCCGATTGAGATTAATAGGCATATGATGCGCTTTTAATACCTCCATGGTGTTGCAATTAGTGATCGAGATGGAGAACAGAGATTACACACCTCAGGCAGAATGCTGATCGTCTTGTACCAGGTACTTACAGTATCCATGGACGGAAATTAGTATTATTATACCACAACGATGGCTTTCTTACTTTTTGTGATGAAATAATTATAACTACATGATGAAATACCGGTATATAAGTTTAGTTTTTAATCGAGACGATGGGACGACTGCACATACCTCAGGCAAAAATTGATTATTGTACCAGGTACTACAGTATTCGTGAACGAAAACAATTTAGGCTATCAATTTCGCAATTCATACTACTCAATTTAATATCATAAATAATGTTTTGTTTTTTGTGGGATTGTTACACACGTCGTTCTCAACATATACATCCACACAGGCCTACTGTATAATCCTCATTACTACTAACATGAGGTGTTTTTTATTTATTTTTTTACTAGGCCTATGTTTTTTGGGTGGTATTGTTAGACTTTATATAAGTTAAGCTACCGATTTCTCGATAAAAATTGTTTCCCTCGCAACTGATGATATACAGTAGTCTCAAAAATACATTTTGTGTTAAGATTTTTCACGGGATTCGAACCTGGCGAGCTTCGTTAATTATTAAGCCACAGGGGCTTCATGGTTGGACAGGTGCAAAAATCCGCCCTACATTACAACACATTGTACCCAGAAAAGGGCGAGTACATGATTAATCCGGAAATCACTGCTGTAATTAAACAATACATTTACAACATCACAAATAATTAACGAAATGAGAATGTATGGAAGGAAACGTATTGTTTGCTCTCCAAGGTTGCCTTGACATTGAAGAAAACTCGAATTCTTGGGGAAAATTACGTTTTAAGTATTAATATTTATGATTTGTATGTAATGGTACAAAAGAATTATGTTGTAAAAAGTATTATTTTACATATCTGTGAAGTATAATTTGAAAAATCTTCTACAGTTTCATAGAAAAACTTTGATTTGTAACAGCTCCTCGGGCCGATTTTAAAATCTTAGTTTTTTGCTGTTTCAAGCTTGGTAACTCCCACACTCGTAAACTACTGTATTTCTTTTTCGTGCTGGCCCAAACGGGTTCTTTGAGGGAATTTAATGAGCTCGAATCTGATATAAAACGTTTATCGGAAAAATAGAAAATATAAAACATATATTCAATCAACAATACGCTATAGAAAATATAAAACATCAACAATACGCTGTTATCGGCTATAGAAATTAACTACCAATGCAGCAGAGTGATTTGACTTTGGTTCGCTGAGTTCGGAAATAAAATGATAAAAACTTGTGAAAAATATTTCATATGAGGGATGATAAACTTTTACACTTTTAATTAAAATAATTTCTTCTACTAAATACAATTAAGACCCTAAAGTGTCTCCTAATGTATACACGCTTCCTGACATTTAAGCAGATAGTTCGGCACTGGTCAGGAATCGAACCTGACCAATCTCAGCCCACGCAGGGGAAACCGGCGCGCGCCTCCCCTATTATCGTCAAAACGTAGTTGTGTCCCCTTACAATAGGTGCGCCGGGCCAAAACTTAGCCATAAAAACCCAAAATACAGGCAAAATAGGGTACCAGAGCACCAAAATGGAGAAATTACCTTTTTTTTGCTCGTTAGGACAAAAAATTGGCAACCACGCACACATGGAAAAGTGCGCCCACCACCCCCTCCCTCTTTCGTGGATCCTGGATCCTCTGCTGCTACGAATATTTATTTGTGTATATAATTTGAACCCCTCCCCCGCACCCATAGATGCTTAGTAATGGCACTCTAGTTCGCCACAAATCAGGAGACGAGTCTATACCAATCTCATTCCCACAATCGTTGGGGCTAGGTTTATTTTTTTTTATTTAAGCCTACTTGTTTTTGATAAATTAAATCCCCAGATGCTTAGAAATGGCCCTTTCAGAATTAAAATTTGTAACATTATTTTTAAGCAGATAAAGGCTTCTAAACATTTTATGGTGTGGGTAAGTGTAGCGCCGCCGACCCCTCCTGCCTTAATGACAATATTATGTTTTCACTGGATTTGAATGAGATAGATAGCCACACTGTATTACTATCCCACCCAAAATAATTATATTTTAAATAAACTTTAAATTCTCAAATTCTTAACTTAATGTTAATTTAATAAATGAGCAAATCAATTTCAAGAATTATTTTTACGACGCGGGTGATGGTGATGATGGTGAATAACACTATCGCCATGATGATCATGCATTAGAGAATCGATAGGCCTAATTATGCTTTATTACTATTTTATCCTACAATATAGGCTAATGTGCATAAACTTAGCTTGATAAATTTTACTTTAGAGACATAATTTATTCCGCCAAAATTTTGTTTCTCATAAGGCTGATCTTCCGCCTCAAATGTCTCAAATGTAGATATTTATAGTTTACACTTCCGAAGTATTTGTGTTCTAACAGATCACCTTGGTGCTAATAAATGGGAGAATATTTGAAATGTTATATAAATGATGATGATGATGATGATGATGACGATGATGACTCTGATGATGATGATGATGATGACGATGATGACTCTGATGATGAAGTTAATAATGAGGATGATGTGATGAAGTTGATGTTGATGATGATTAATGATATTGATTACTATGACAATGACATGACATGACGATGATGATGTTATATTCCAATAATCAGTAGGCTCTAATTATAGCATTTTTAAGGTGTTTTTTTTTTCATAGACAATCGACAAGAACATTTTTGTTGCTCCATGATTATTGTAATAGTGCCAGATGGGCTGTATTTGTTTTGTCACAGGGGACATCCTTATTATCATACAGTGCCTGGTGCGAGATGACCATTTTGTATCTGAGAACACCCAGTGATTACTCTGGACCATTGGTGTGCCTGGTACGAAGCGACCATTGTTTACAGAGGATATCCCGTTTCTTCCATATTGTAACGCAAGTTCTATACGGTAATAATATTGACTAAAAATACTAAGGCAATCAATATGTTACCCTCTTTCTCTTTTACTGTAGGCCTATTTTTCTTCATTTTTATAATATTAATTTCGGTATTTCTAACACGTTTTTATTTTTTTTAAGTAGGCCATTAACGAAAGTTTTGTTTTTTAAGTCGACCCAGATTTTCAAGAAATGTGCACCGATCAGACTTTAAGGACTTAGTTGGTTAGGATAAACACCGTGGAATTATAAGGTTTAAAATAATATGATGTAATAAGCCTAGCCTATATTTTGGAGAGGCCCACCTTTCCTAAAATCAATCCCAAATTTTCTTGTATTTTTGGAATATGGACCACTATGTTTTTGGAAGTGGCACACTAGGCCTTTAAAAATATGTTTACTTGAAGTCCGAGCCTTATTAAATGTGTACAATATTTGGTTAAAGTTGGTTTTTATCCTAAAATACTGTACAATTTTGTTCACCATTTTTTATGTGCCACCTCTCAACGTAACCAAACATGATTCGTCTGGCAGGTGGGTCCAGACATGCTTGGGGGAGGCGGACGTAATTTAACGTGGTACCACACCCACGATCATGGCGGTAAATCTTGAAAAACTGTACTTATGCACGAAAATGACACTACACTTTTTTAAATAAAGTGTTCCAATTTTACGCAATTGAGGTATGACTATGCCATCAATTCAAGAAAACAACACACTCATTTCAGTATCATCATTGGGCCGTGACTAAAATTAATGTGGCACTTTTAGATGATCGGAAATGACGAACATTTACGTTAATAGTTACTGTACATTGTTTTGAAATGTGTCTCAATTTTTCGCATTGAGGATGACTGTGTTCTTGGAGGAATCCAGCCTCCATGCTGTGTTACTATTTGAATGTAAAGATAAAACCAATCCTCCCAGTCTCATCATATGTGCTGAGATGGGACAATTTTAGAATACTTACCTGGCTCCTAGACGCATAGAGCTTCAATGCGTCGCAATTTAATAGGCCTACAAATAAGACATTCATTGGTAATATTAAAGATAAAACACTAACTCCAAGTCATGGGCTGAAGTGAAAAATATAGAATGAGGCATAGACAAGGGAGTTCACCTAAATTGAAGGAGGTGCTAGAAAAGGGACTTCACCTGACCCATAAAAACAACTGCGGGGTTGCCTCTAGACACCCCTCCCCACATGCGCCCCTGAAGTAGACGAATCTATAAATCTAGAATTCAATATCTAGACGTAATATATTCAAGACAAAACCGGCCTCAGGGACGTGTTCCATGTCTTACGCAATATCATTTTCAATGGTGAAACTACTGATATTAATGACCCACAACTTAATAGATTACAGGAAAAGTCCTTAAGTCACACTTATAAATTTGGTATTGTAACTCAATGTGAATCGTTTACTATTTATTGAAGTATTGCCAAAGAAAACGTTTTTTAATTGCGAGGTCTCTCCAATGAGTCGCATCGTAGGTGAGATCAAATTGAGATAATCACCAAAATATGTCTGAAGTAAAATTTTCGAGAAATTTAGTTTTAATCAATTGATCAATATTTTATTATAACATACTTTTAGGTGAGTTTTTATAGCAATCAATTTTGGAATTTTCCTACAATGAGACTCATTTTGTTGTGGGACCTTACTACAGGTAGGCCTGCCTGCTTTGTCACATTTGAAACGATTTTTGGACAGCAATTCAATCTTTGTGAAAGGAGAAAGTCCGCATTAGATTCCATCCTATCACTTTTTGATTGAGGATTGTGCATAAACTTTTCAACCCTTATTAGCCCAACCGAGTATACACCCCGCCGTGCCAATGTGCTTTTGACGATTAATTAACATATCGATACGTAATCGTTTCTATCAAGTTACCACTGTGATCCTTGAATCATGGATACATATCACTGCTTGATTGTGTAACTTCTATTAAATATGTTTTTTCTTTACTTGAAGGATATTACCTCCCCTGAGACTTTCGAGGTAATTCTCTCGGATTTTCCTATTGGTGGAATTGTTTAAAGGTCACTTCATTAACATAATCAAATTGTTCTGTCTTTTGGCTGGTTGGCGTGTTTCCTGCCACTTTTTCGTCTACGCTCATTCAATTCACTGCATAGGGATTTTTACTCCGTTTAACCGTAAGTTTTTATTTTATGCAGATTAGGACATATGCTATAGAGCATAAATCATAGTTGATAAAAGTTAAATGAGAATTAAGAAATCTCGATTTAGTTTGACTAGGTTTCGACACAATTGACGCACATTCAGCATAACACTGAACAGTTCACTCATTTTTCCGAACTTTTTAAATTTATGTACATTTATTAACAAGTTTAAAAATTTTAGTTTGCACAACGCATTTATGTGTATATCGCGAATCGTTGATTATTTTAGGTTTAGAGCATTGATTTAGGCTATTGTACTGTTATTCAACGTGCAAACTTTATTAAAGTAATATACTTATTGGCCATAAACTAATATCAATTGTCTCACGTTTATAATTGAGCATTATAAATTTAACAGGTACTAGTATGTCAGTTTCTACGATCTTTCTAATTTGAGTAAAAGCAGATTATTGTAAAAAAAAATGTGGATTATTTAAACTTGTACTTAGATATTGTAATTACCGAGCTCTGCCTATCATGCGGAAAATCTGGGTTTCAGTCCGTCTTGTAAGTGTGGATATTTTTATGTATGATTTTTTTTTTAATGGGGATAGTGCAGAATCTGGGTTTGCCTATTCTCTCTACAGGTAAATACTACCGAATAAAACAGCTACTAGAGTGCTCTCATGCATCAATTAATGTTTTTATGTGGTCGAATTCGTCATTTTCTTCTAAAACCAAGATATGCTGACCGATAGCCCTGGTGAAACGTTTGGTTTCTCGCTTAAAATTAAATTCAATTCGCCATCAGCTCTATACTGTAGGCCTATAAAAATGAAAAATATTCAAGCTCTCCGAACTTTTCTTAACGCCACGAAGAAAAAGATCCATTCCATACTTAGTTACTAAAACTATGCCATGGAGGACAAATATTATATTTTCCCCCATGGTTAGGCCTATAATTGTCAACAGATAAGTCAGTCAGTTAAACCTCTGAATTTTAGGCTATAATTAAGTTCAATTGTCCATTTACACTATTATATGCCTTTAAAAATAATAACGATTTCATTAAACTTTTCCGACCGTCAGGAAAACAGATCTGGCCTACTTATTTACTTAAACATATACTGGTGGTAGCTATAGAGCTAAGTCGCTGAAATCGACGTGTTTGCTTTACAGTATTCCCTTTTTTAATTGTATGGAGAAGGGATAGGACGTTTGAAGGTAATTTAGATGTCAGTACTGCAGGGAAATACAAATTTTGTAATGATGACTGATAAAAAAGTCTCTAGGTTGGTAGAATTATATTGATATTATTAAAAGATCATTCGATTTATTTCGGGAAACACATTTTTATCGTTTACAAATAACCATTGCGGTTAACATCTAATTTTTAACCTCCATGGTAGAACATACTCAACCACTCAGTTAGACTTGCTCCAAGTCTGTATAATATATTTTCAATTTTTTAATAAAGTGCGCCACCAACGGATGATAAAGTTTTAGTGGTGTGAGGAACGCAATGGGTGCCTTTTAATCGTCTTTCACGAATTAAACCGAATCACCGTCTTGAACCAAGACTACCACTCAGTGTGAACAAGTTCAAAATGTGAACAAAAATCTGACAAGCTAAGATTGAAATTCAATATCAGCCAGAAAAGGAATCCTCATTATTGGAATTTTGCAACAAAAAAGGTGTGAATTTGTTAGATCTAGCACTTGAACCGCTACCTCATGATCCGTAGATGCCTCGGTTGTATTTGCCTGTAGACTTAACCGCTCAGCCATGAGGCACTCCCAGTTACGGTTGTTTCTAATTCGTAAATCAGCCGATTTTGTAAGCTAGTGCACCTTTATTGACCACCAAGACTCCATTTGGCGTCATCTGACTCATTAATTAACTTGGTATGCACATTGTTTTTAACGAATGCTCCGTATTAATTTTCTTGTAATTTATTAAGATTCATAGTAAATGCTTCTGCAACCTACTGTTTATTATCGCTGCTCCCTCTTGTTTTTTATCTGCGAAAATCAATGTTCTGTGCTGACAATCTTATTCAATAACATGTGACTTGCTAATGGAATTATTGCTATGCACATTGTTTTTAACGAATGCTCCGTATTAATTTTCATGCAAATTATTAAGATTTTCCAGACGTTTCTTGTTCTCAATTGGCTTGCCTTCATAGTAAATGCTTCTGCAACCTACTGTTTCTTATCGCTGCTCCCTCTTGTTTTTTTTATCTGCTTAGAGGTGCGGCGCGAAAATCAATGTTCTGTGCTGACAATCTTATTCAATAACATGTGACTTGCTAATGGAATTATTGCTATGCACATTGTTTTAACGAATGCTCCGTATTAATTTTCATGCAATTTATTAAGATTTTCCAGACGTTTCTTGTTCTCAATTGCCTTGCCTTCATATTAAATGCTTCTGCAACCTACTGTTTCTTATCGCTGCTCCCTCTTGTTTTTTTTTTATCTGCCTAGAGGTGCGGCGCGAAAATCAATGTTCTGTACTGACAATCTTATTCAATAGCATGTCACTTGCTAATGAAATTATTGCTACAACGGGACAAAAAAATGCCACTATTCTTTGCCATAACCATTGGTCTAATTCCATGGAGGGATGTACCTATATTCCCGGAGGCCGTTCTTCCATTTTATCAAACCCCCACAGTTGCGGGATTGTACCATCGGATGGTGAAGATATAATGACCATGAAAACATATGTCACAGGCACCTCCATATCACACCCGAATTAAATTGGATTTGAGCATAAGCCTACACAAAATTGTGCTGCTTTGTGTGGACTCAAATTTTATCTTAAATGTTTTTAACCTTAAGCGCTCACCTCGGCGAAAATTATGCCATTGATTTAAAAGCTTAGCTTCCTATTTAATAAAGAAATAAAATAAACAATATTTATTTCAATAAATAAATAAACTGCCCTATTGTTGAAGGTCTCTTTAGGGGAGATTGAGTTTATTTTGGGATGTTTATTTTTGGTCTGTACATAAACCAACTTGAACCATCAAATGTTTTTATAGAAAATGCAATAGGCCAATAGCTAATACTAGTATTAATTCTTAACCACCAGGATAGCAGTAGCCCTATTTGTGTTTCTTCTAACATAACAATAACAATAAATGAATTGTAAATACATATTTCAAAATCACGACTATTTACCGGTATTATGCTAGATATTATTAAAGGTCTTGTTGTTCTAGTCGTTTATTTGGGGGCAATTGTTCGAACGAGATGTTTATTTATACAGTATAATTAGGCTATATTAAATATTTAAATTACCTGATCTCGTTCTATGACCAAACAGTACATTATAACATCTCGGGATAATTTGTAATACTCTAGCCTATTGATGCTAGTGTGATTTCAACATCTTCAATAAACTTTTTAAAATAGATCTATCACCAATAGCAATTGAATCATAGTATTTTTGATTAATTTTATTATCATCCCTAGCATAAGCTTTGTTTTTGTCTTTTAATTACATACATTGTTAACTTTTTTATTTTTCTCATCATTATTTGACTGCGCACCACATTGCTGTGTCACCGTTCTGAAGGTGTTGTGTCACCAAATAAATAAATAAAACTAAAACTAGAATTGAACTCGTCACTTTGACGAGTTAGCTGATCCGCAGTTACTTTTAGTTAAATTCACGTGTACACA
>JAOTQE010072334.1:0-16803 GCA_025631205.1 Nesometra sesokonis
TGAAAATGGTTCCAAGATGGTTCCGAAACGTCAAACTTTTTTGTCATTAAATTTTATTGTACAGTTATATAGTAAGCGTCTTTTAATTCGTAATTTTTGAGTATTTTGTTCTATAACTTTGAGTACTGGGTGTCCAAATTTGATAATTGACTCCTTGTTTTAAAGCTTACAACAAGTGTAATATGGTTTCTATATTAACTCCATTTTTCAATTTTGCAACAACTTGATGGTTTTTATCATGACATGCCCTTTTTTTTATTACATTAGGCTAAGGTTTGTCAATAGTAAATCATCACTGTCATATTAGGCAACAGTCCCTTCACAAGACAAGCAATGTTCTACATAAACTATGTGTTATAATGATATTAAGGAAAGTGAAGTTGGTTTTGCATAGTAGAAAGAAGGCCCTGATGTCAGACTGGATTTGAAGTGCCATAAACCCTAAGCCAAAGATCCTTTTCTGGAAATATACAATGTTTTATATTTTTTTTTACAGGATTCATTTATTAAAGACATGGAGGGAATTCCCGACAACACATTGAGTGAAAAGGTACAGGAACCAATTCACCGTGTTAGAACTGTCTCATCTGGTTACACATTTAAGATTAACGATTATGAATAAGAAACATCACATATTTGCTGATGCACCAGAGATCTATGGAAAACTTTCAGCTACAATATTTAGAGAACACGCATCTTTATAGTGTCACCAGAAGTCTTTCACCATAAGCTCAATCAACTATGTTAGAACTCTCTCATCTGATTATACATTTAATGTCAGCAATTATGAATAAGGAACAACACCCATAGCTGATGGCACCAGAACTCTGCCATAACAAAAACCGTTTCAACTACAGTATTTTCAGGACGCATTATTTTAGTGGTAAATGTATCCTTCCAGTGTAAGCTCAACTCATAGCTTAACTATGCCATCTTGGTGCCAGCTTAACCAAAAAGTTTATGAAAAGAACAACAATTTCCAATGGCACAAGGAATCTGTCATATGGTAAAGTTTCAATTATCTAATTCTGTTTGGAGTACATAAAGAATCTGCCACTGTACATAATTCTCTTGACAACAGATCTGGACAATCATGCAACATGGTTCTGCCACAATGAATATGATTAAAGAACAAAGGATAAAAGTTTCAACCACAATGATTAAAAATAAGAAACCTTTTTCAGATAACTGCTAAAATGCTTAAAGTTTAACTGCAATATTCATAAATTATGAACCACAGTTCTCCAATAACACCAGAATTGCTTAACTATTTGAAGTGTTCAACCATAATTATTATGAATAAAAAATGATGAAAATCTCTGATGCAAGCAGTATCTTAATAATCGTGAATAAGGAAGCATTTTTGAAGACAGCTAATAATTATTTTCCAAGTTTAACAAAAAAATATTTTATGTACCACTGATCTTTCTAATAAATCTGGTAAGAAGTTTTAGCCAGAACTCTTTTACTATGCTGAAAGTTGTACCACTGTTCCCTGGTTCAACATTTCCCTGGTTCAACCAATGATTGTAAATAACAGATTTTTCAAGTTACATTGTCAATGACTTAATGGTAAATCCTAGACATTCAAAATGTCACATGTATAAAAAATATTTTTAATAAACATAGATAAATAGATATATTTTTTAATAATTTATGTATTTCTACACAAAAATATTGTATAGATGCAGTTTCTGTCAATTATCTTGTACTATTTATTTATTATTTCTTTTATTTGCATCTCATTATTACAAATGTATATACAAAGTAAAACAGTTACAATAAAATAAATGTTACAATTTAAGACCATTAATAGAAAAAAAACCATGAAAAACATTAAAAATATACTAAGAGGTACAGGATAGCCCATGAAAGCTTCAAAGTGCAACTTATTATGTCTGGGTATATTTATTCAAAAAAACATCAAAAATATTACAAAAACAGTTCCTTGCAGTATATGCTGAATTGAGAAACCAAATATCTATATAAAATAAAATGTACATATATGTACAAAATTATTATATAATTACTAAAACATTAAAATCAGTTGCGGATGGCATCTTCTGATCACAAATGATTGTGGTCCTAAACAAAATTTAATGTTTATGTTTTTATGTATTTTATTTCATCTTGGCTTGATGTAGATAGACTATGACATTTCATGATCCACGATGTTTTCCTGATAATAGAAAATCTGCGAATGCATAACATATTAAACAAGTCTTTTATGCTTGATATCTCCAATGATGTCTATTACAGTACTTAATTTGCTTTATAGTTTATAGTGCATTTTGCTATTAAAACTTGTATCTTGTTAACCAATAGCTCAGATGGTAGAACATCAGACTTTTAATCTGAAAGTCCAGTTTTTAAGTGCACTGTATAAAATAATGTTTTAAAACTTTCAGGCATTGCCAATGCAAGAATTTTTTACTCAATCGTGAAAAGAATGTATTACTGTGCTTTAATTCGATGAGTATTGTAGAGCTTTTCATCAGATCTAAAAGCAATTGGATGTGGATGTAGACCAAAGGTCTTCAATGTAAAAATAGTGTGCTGGACTCTTCCGGTGTGTAATGCAATGGAAGTCTTCATGGAATTGTGCCTGCTAGAAAATAAGGAGCGGGCAGAAAAAAAACAATTGCTATTGATGGTCATGTAAAAGCAATTGAAAATTGAACAATGAACTTACATTGAATTCTTTTATAATAAAATTAATACTATTTGTATGAGCAGTCGGAAACAATACATTTCATAGTTCGCCCTGCAAAATAAGGAGTAGATTTAAAGACTAGCATTATTATCTTTGATAGGTTGGTAGATTTGAGCGTTAGATTGCGTTCTACGCATATTACAGAAATTATGCAAAAATCGGCCAGCGCGCTATCTTTACATTTTAAGATCTTTGGTGTACAGTAAACCATGTAAAAGTTCCAAGGCTATTCTAGAACCCCATTCTGCAAATATTTTTATTGTCTACCTTATTTAGCATATTTACCACTAAGCTGCAAGCTGTTCACAGAAGTGACTCTTTCGTTAAAATAATAAATGTTTAATTAAGAAAGCATGTTTTCATTTCATGTATGGCAAGTTAGAGATATGGCACCACATGCAATTTGAATAGGAAAGGGTCATAAATAGTCAAATCCTAAAGTGTTATGATGCCGCATATCATATACAGTATACCTTGCTATATATTTTTCAGCAAAAAAATATGGAAATATGTTGAACTTGTTAGCAATAATTATTTTATGTTTTATAAAAATACTGTATAGTATGAATAAATTTTAATTTCTATTTTACATGTTGTTATAGTTTTCATTTTTTAAACATCCTTAAAATTAAGATCTAATTTATGTTATGTCATTAATAAATTAATTGTTAAATATTAGTGATTTATGCGACTTAAATCCAACACATTAACTAATTTAGGGTTTATTTTAAATATAAAATTTGTGATTTAAAATCTTTGCATAATGTCTTTGATGAAAATTGAATTCCATTGTAAGGTTAAAGGCCTCTTGTTTATGCTATAACGATAACCATCAACGATAAATGGATAAAAAGAAGATGGTGACATTTACGAATTTTAAATTTCAACAACAGGATCAATCTTCATTGTGTATACAATGAAAACATTATTTTCACAAATTATATCAAATGTTATAATCCATAAAAACGATATAATCGATTAACGATTTTAAACATTTTATTGATTATGACGTCATGTTAATACATATTGAAAAATATATTTGTCACTATATATGTGTTAAATTGTAATTGAATCATTCTATTATGAAATTTCTCCAATTTCTTGTAATTTCTATAGGAACAATTTTTTATTAATTTACCGTTGATCATTACTTTGAAAACTTTATATGCCTATAAATAGTCATAATGACATCACATAATGACTTATGGACATATCATTAGCATATGAAATATCATTAATGTTATAGTATGACCTGAGCTTAAAACTACCTTACTGTCTCGCAGGTCGAGTGAAATAATATCTTACAGTAGGTCTTTTGCTTTAATTTAAAACTTTATATCTCGGATTGTTTTATGAAATAAATTTATAAACTTGTACCATAATAACATAAGAGGAGAAGAATGTTATAGTGTACCTTCTTGAATATTAGTCTTTAATAATAAAGGGTTTTTTTCATTTCGTGTCACATCCAACAGCGACTTATATTGCTCTTTAAGGACGAGAACTATTTAATGCTTTCTAAACCAAGTCTCATAAAGTGACTTAGGGAGTGGCGCTGTTAGGGTCGTGGAAAAGAACCTAATGTGCAGCCAGGTTCGAACCCAGGATCTCAGGATTGGAAGGCAAGCGTGTTAACTACCAAGATACATCACTCATAACTTAACCCTTGAAATTATAGTTGATATAATATTATTTCAATTAAACCAAAAATGATAACATAGGCCTACTTCGATGTTTTGATCCCTGTTAGTACCACTTCTGGCAATTTATCCTTTTGTTTAGTAGAGGTTATGAATAGCATTGTCAGTTGGTGTGCATCACCCTGACTGTCGTGACTACTCTCAATAAATCATTTTGTGGGAATGAGGCTGATACTAGATGTTAAGAGTTGTGAATGTATCCAACTTTCAAGTTGACACAATCCGGCGACCCTCTGCAAAAAATTTATTAATAATAATAATAATGAAATAATGACATTGAATGAAAAAATGTACGACAGAAAAAGACATTATCCGGAAGGTCCACTAATCAACTTCAAGTCAGAAAATATACCGGCATTCAAAGCATTGAGATACATGCCATCGTGTCTGGCAATATTTCGATATTTCGTCATCATCTTTTGGATCATTATCACATTGGTTGATGCGGTCCAGTAATTTGGTGAGATCATCAGTACCATGTCCTTACACTCTTCCGAGTTATGTACATGATAGTCCGGTTACAAATGTCAGCAAATATATTTCCATTGGGCTTTTTGGGGAAAGTATAAATTCAACATTTTCATTATTTAAAAAATAAAATTACATGAAGATTTCATCTTTGGCGGCCATTTTGAATTTCAAAATATTCCCCATTTTTGAATTAAACATGTAGGTCCGGTTATTGATGAAGAAAATGTTTAATTACAGCAAATAAAAACCTATGTTAACCATCAATTTAAAACAAAAATAAACTCTCTTTGACCACTGATTGTAGAAATATGGAATTCCCACAATTTGGAACTACTAATTTTCATATTAAATATAATTTACATATAAATGAGCTGTCAGAAATTTGTATGGTTACTGAAATTTAATGTCATTAATCATTCAAAACAGACAATTTCAGATGTTTTGCCTATAGATAACAAGTATGATCTATTTTATGTTATAATTGTATCTCATGTCAAAAAACGGCAGCCATTTTGAAATCCAATATAGTCCACGCTCAGTGAATTTTGAGCGTTAATTAAAAAATACCACTTGGGCACTAAAATCATGAAAAGATGGCTTAGTGATAAAAGTTAAAAGATGTTTTTATTGTGGCAGCAATTTTGGATTTTAAAATGGCCGTCAAAGATGACGTCTACAAAATTGACATATACCTTTGAAAAAAAGTACTTCAAATAGGAAAATTTAAATCATGTGAAGTTTAAACTTTTTTCCCCCAACAAACCCAACGGAAATACTTTTGTAATCAGACTATGACGGCCATCATGCAATTAAACCAGTATTCTGGTTCATTATGTTCACGTTCCGTGCTCTGGGTTTACTGCATGGTACATGATGCCCTTCACATCATGACCATTGCGATCACCAGTACTCTGGTCACTGTTCTGGTCTCAGGTGGTCCAGTTACAAGGGTTTATTATGTTCTTGTCATTGGTATCTTCTGTGCTCTAGGTTCACTGCCCAACACATGACGTCTTTCACGTCCTGATCATTGCGATCAGCGTGGTTACTGTTTAGATCACTGGTGTTCTAGTTACTTTGCGAAGGTTCTTTGTTCTCGGCATTAGCCACATTCATGCTCGGCACATGACGTTCTTCATACCCTGATCGTTGCTACCATCAATACCACAGATCCTAAAATGAATGTCATTGGTTCTCCGATTGCCAAGGTTGTTTGTGTTCAAATGACCTTTTCAATTTTCCTGTGTTCGCTGTCATACACATGGCGTCCTTTTTTTGCTTATAATTTGAGAAAGAGTGACCAAAAAAGGGGCGGGTTCAGGGGGTTTGCGCTAGGGTCAATCGCAATTTGTTTTATTCTGCCCCTAGACTTTACCAGGGAACTCGGCGCCCCCATAACCAGCCTAGCGCTACCCCCATACAGAAATCTTAGACTCCTGCCAAATTTTCTGTTGTTGGTGGAACGACCGTTATGTCCAATGCAACGTCATGTTGATGATGGGTATATACATGGGAAATCTGGATGTCGCCGTATCGCGTGCATCTATAACTCAGATTGATCGGATCATCGGTCCTAGCCACGACCTGTTTTTGATTTGGTTTCGTTTTTGTTTTCTAATTTTGGAGGTAGGGAATAACATGATCTCGTATTATTTTCATAATTCATAAGTCCTGGTCTTTATAACAAATTGAATGCTTACTAATACCCTTGGATAACAGAACTGTTTATTATAGATGTACAGACCTTACTTTACTGTAGATTCACAATACAACAAAAGGTAGAATCAGTCCCGCAAAATAAATATTTGCTGGAGGCCTAGGCCTACATTAACTGCCGTACCATCAAGGTCGCACCACCAATCAAATGTTATGGTGTAGGCCTATTGAGAAATTGTTTTGCCAAGACAAATTCCAATTAAATTTGAATAAAGAGATTTAACACATGCAATCAACAACGTAGGAGGAGGGACCGCCGGTGGGCGTGGTTCCCGGTTTGGTTTTGACGAGCAAAAAAAAAAGGTTATTTCTCAGTTTCTCCGTTTGTGTCTATTTTCCTATTTTTGGGGTCAATTATATAATATGTTTATTGATAAATATGAAAGGGTTACCGCTTTTTTCAACTTTTACATTTTTTTTCCATACATTTACCAAAACGGGGGGGGGGGGACAATTGATACCATGTCCCCCACTCTGAAAAGTGGGGGACGCAATCGACGCCCATGATCTGTGGGTTGTAGCCTGCTGAATTTACACAACTGAAATGAACACATTCAGCAAAACAGTCAGTGCTTTATGATTGACGCAGTGATAAACTTTAAATCGGGAGCATCTCCGTAGAGAAGATGAAAACTAATTAAAATCACTATCAAAATCATCATCATTGTCGTCGTTAAGCATCTCTAGGCTGGTGTTTCGCCCGTTGCCATTACGTTTGACGTGCTAGTTTTTTTGCAATATGCTATAGTCGTATTCATTTCAAATTGAGCCGGAAGAGGCTTAATAACATCTTTGCGTGGACACATTTGCTTGTGTGTGTGTGTGTGTGTCTGTTTGTCTGTCCTGCTATCTTACTGTCTGCCTGTCGGTTTTATTAGAATTCATTCATCGATCTGCATGTTGAAATGATTTTTAAGAGCCTTTTATGCGCTCGCACAACATTCTCTAATTCAAATTCTATTACCAAAGGTCTTATTCTAAATACTTAAACGAAGCATGGCTATATTGTTCTATTGTTGTCTATTTGACTTTGAGACGTACGTCGCCAAATATTGACTACTTCGCAGGTGTTGACGTCTGCTGATTGTTTGACAATTATGTTTACATTTCAAGCTTAACAAACCTCGGACATTTAACTAAAAAAGAAGTAATTTTGTTAACAAACATCAAAATCATAATTGCAACTCAAGCGAAGGATTGTTTATATTCCGCAGACATGAGTTGATGACCCCAAACACAAATGTTTAAATCTATAAACTCCCGAAAAAGGCTAAATATATATTTTTTTAAATAAACGTATTATAGAATATTTTTTCCAACATGAGTATTATTGAGAATCAAGCAGCAACAGCAGCAGAAGCAACAACAAAAATAGTAGAATCAACAACAACAGCAGCAACAACAACATCAGTATCAGCAACAACAACAGTAACAAAAACAACAACAGCACCACCAACAACAGCAGTAGCAGCGACAACAACAGAGCAGCGACAACAACATCAATAGCAGCGACAACAACAGAGCAGCGACAACAACATCAATAGCAACAACAACAACAACAACAACAGCAGTAGCGCCTGCAAAAGCAACAGAAGCGCGTGCAACAATAGCAGCAGCAGCAAAAAGAACAACAGCAACGACATTACCATCAGTATCAACAGCAACAACAACAGCAACAGTAGCAACTGCAAAATCAACAGAAGCAGCAGCAATAGCAGCAGCAGCAGCGACAACAGCAACAACAATATCAGCAACAGCAGTAGAAGCAATAACAACAGGAGCAGTAGCAGCAGCGACAACAATACCAATATCATGCAGCAGCAACAACTACAAGTAATAAAACAACATCAGCAACAACAGCATCAGCAACAGTAGCAAGTGCAGCAACAGTTACAACAGAAGCAGTAGCAACAACAATATCAGCATTCCAACACAACAACAACGATAAAAATCAGAACAGTAAAAGCCGAAACAGCAACAGCAATAACAACGGTAGCAAACCCAACAGCAACAACAGGGCAATCAACAAAAGCAGCATAAAAAGATGAACAATACCAGCAACATCAATATCAACAGCAGAAGCAACAACAACAACAACAACAGTAGAACCAGCAGCGACAACAACATTAATATCCTACAGCAGCAAAAACAACAAGTAGCAACGGCATCGGCAACAATAACAGCATCAACAACAGTAGCAGCAGCAGAAACTACAGCAACAGTTACAAACAGAAGCAACACCAACAACAATATCAGCACCAAAAGGATCAACACAACAACAGTAGCAACAACAATATCAGCACCAACACAACAACAACGATAAAAATCAGAACAGTAAAAGCCGAAACAGCAATAGCAATAACAGCTGTAGCAAACCCAACAGCAACAACAGGGCAATCAACAAAAGCAGCATAAAAAGATGAACAATACCAGCAACCTCAATATCAACAGCAGAAGCAACAACAACAACAACAGTAGAACCAGCAGCGACAACAACATTAATATCCTAGCAGCAAAAACAACAAGTAGCAACGGCATCGGCAACAATAACAGCATCAACAACAGTAGCAGCAGCAGAAACTACAGCAACAGTTACAACAGAAGCAACACCAACAACAATATCAGCACCAAAAAGATCAACACAACAACAACAATAAAAATAAGAAAATTAAAAGCCGAAACAGTAATAGCAATAACAGCAGTAGCAAAACCAACAGCAGCAACAGCGGAAACACCAAAATCAACAAAAGCAGCATCAAAAAGATGAAAAACAATACCAGCAACATCGCAATATCAACTGCAGCAGCGACAACAACAATATCAACAATAGGCAACAACAACAACATCAACGACTTCGACAACAACAACAACAACAACAGCAGCAACACAATCATCATCAATAGGCAAAAACAACAACACAAACATCAATTATAGGCAACAACAACAGTATCAAAAGCATCAACAACAACAACAACACAATCATCAACAGCAATAATAATATCAGCGATAAGCAGCATCATAAAATAATAACAAATGTATTAACAAAAATAATACACGTTGTTGCGATGTGTTTAATATTTCTACCTTTATCCTGACACCAGAAAACAACAATAAAGAGAGTTAATTTCAAATCAATATTAGGACGAATGGAAGTAAAAGAGTGACATTAATGGCGATGACTTTTAGTACCAATTCGGTAGGCCTACATCTGTCAGCCTCGTTAATTGTTTCCACCATATTCTATAGTCTAATTGCATCGTGTGTTACAAAATTTAAACTATTGTTTGTAGTCATTGTTTTAGTATAGAACTGAATAGCATTCTGAAGATTTCTCTTTCTTAAAGTTCTGTAAAACTATGGTAGAATAGAATCGCAATACCAATTAGAATGTTTTCATGTTTGCCTATATACCATATTAGAAACAAAATTGATAATGACACGTGTATTGGTGTGTACGCAAAGTATTATGACACCTCGAGTTGGTAAAATCAATGGAAATCTACAAATTGTTAGTTTTAGTAAAACTCATCAATTGGCATTGAAAGTTTATCATTCTATTTCGTGAATACTTATGCAGCTATTATATTCTATTTACATGCATTGTGTTCCATATAAATTTTGTAACATCTAATTCTTTCACTTCTTCTGACAATGATAGCAATTGAACTATTGTATATTGCCTCATCTGGTACTGACCTCATATCATACGGATCGCCTTGACAGATCTATTGTAATTTCTTCCAACGTGCTCTTCATGGAAAAAGAGCGATGCAAAAATTTCCAAGCTGTAAGATATATAAAAGCATAACCTACATACAGTTTCTATCTATCTTAACCTAATAAAAAACGCACATTCAATTTGATTACATTTTACATAGTTGGAACAAACGCTATTTCTTATTTTATCTAAAACAACATCAACAAACATAACAACAGGAAATCAACAGTATTATAAAAAAAACCAAATTGAAACATTTATGAGAAAGGACTTTAGAAAGTAGAATAGATTTTCAGCCTTAATGCAGACTACTGTATTTGTGTAAAGCTGTGGGTTTGTGGTAAAGATGATCGCCTTGAAATTCCAGGGTCTTGGTTCAAATCTCGTCCAATGCGACGTTTTTTTCTCATGGCAAAACAATTCCGTCCCACCCCAGCATTGTGTAGATCTTGTGTAATAAGTATAGGCCTAATTAATATGTTAGTATTGTGCATGGATGTCATTATAGCATAAATCTAAGTGTTAATAAATGGTTTGCAATTGGCAAGGATTGGCAATATGCCTATATAGAAAAGGAAACTTAAAAAAAAGAAGTTATTAAAGAAGACTTGATCAAATCTAGAAGTGTTAAACAAATCTGCGCGTTGTCTTGACGTGAGGTCAAAGTCGAAGTTCAGTGCCCTGTCGTTTTGACAATTTTCTACAAACTGTTCATCAACAAATATATAGGCCTATTTAGGCCTACAAGGAAAATATATCAGAATTGGTAATTTTATCAAAGTCTGGAATTCTGAATATCGAAAACGGAGTGTTTTTGTCTTTATACAATAAGAAGGCCTCATCATCATCAGATCATAAAAAACAGACATTTTCTGAAAACCGAAAGGTCCACTAATTCAAGTAAGAAAGTTTGCGGTAGAAAGGATTAAGCTTCAAGAACTTTTGTCACTTGAAAATGACAACAAATTGATTTCGAAAATAACTTGTTGATTTTGAAGAAGTATATAAGCAAGGAGGTCTACTATAATAACTCTTTAATATAAGACATGATCATGACACTAGAAATTAAGGTAGGCCTATTCTAAAATATTGATTCCTAATTTTGCAATGTTATATGCTGAAAATTAGCCAAAAACAGAAAAAATGCTGCCCTCTAGAATTGTTATCATTCCTCAGTGTAAAAATTCTTATCAAACAATTTTTAAATAATATACAAATTTCTATTCTTAAGTTCTTAACTTTCACGTTAGGCCTACTTGATGAACAAGTTTATTTCAAAGCTAAATGCTCATAATCTTTTGGTCATTTTTCAAATGAAAATACATCTTTAAGTACTGTCAAGAAATAAGTACACATTCTGGATCATGCTAGATAAGCTGAAATTCAGAGCTCCCAAGTTGGGAAACCAGAAATCCTGGAGATTTTGTTAACCAGCATTTTTAATTGTTTTTGTGTACGGGCATTTAAAAGTAAAATTTTAGAAACACCAATGCTTTGATTACTACAAATAATAGGGGTTTATACTAGTGTTGCTATAATAAGTATAATTCTTGACAAAGAACTTCCAAAACATCATTTAGTGTTCAAATAAATAAAAAAATACTACATTTACATTGCTAATTTACTATAATCATGAAAAATTGAATTCCTGGAGAAAGCTGTGTATTTCCTGGAGCCCTGGAGATCAAGTGAAATTCATGGAGACTCCAGGCTAATCCTGGAGTCTTGGGAGCTCTGGGAATTAATAATTAACCTGGATTAACTGAAGGTCTACTAAAAACTTCAAGAAACTATAATACAGGCTTACTCCAATCATTGAGATACACTAACACCATAATTCCATAGTTCAATAGTTCAACATTATGTCATCATTAAGACATGCCATCGTGTCAGCATTCAATTTGTTGTCATTAAGAATATTACTACTGATGATGATATAATGTATGTCGAAATATTGAATCTTAACACGATGAATGTGTATCTCCTTGCTTGTGTTTGAGTTGTATTTTCAACAGGTTGAGTGAGTTATTAAATGAGAATGATTCGGATCACTGAACCATAATCGTGTTTGCTTACAATTTCAATTGTTCGATTGTGATGTATATATAACAATGGACCACCTATTCATATGCTTATGAACCGAGTCACAATAAGGCAGACAAATACCGTTGAGCTAAACATCAAAATAGACGAACTGTTAGAGAAATGGTATGAAATTAACCCAATATTACGATGCTTCTAATTTGATTATTGGTTTTTTGAAGGAACTTGGTACAATTGAAAATTAAGGTTAGTATTTTGATGGTTTTTTACTTATTTATGCGTTGAATATTATTCATTTGTTTGCTAGGTTAGCGTTGAATGATTATTTAGTCTATAGTACTTGTTGCCGTTGTGGGCTGAGTCACCATTCTTATGTTATGTGGGTAAAACAGTAACAATGAGTAGAACCGGAAAATTAAAACGTACCAGTTACCTGAGAATCCGGAAACAAACAAAAAATTTCTCACCTGAAATTGATAGGATACTATGTTTTTTAATGTACATTTTCTGTTTATATTTTAATTAAATTAAATATATAGGCCTAATCCATCTATAAGTGAAACCTTGATAAGATTAATTTATCTCTTCCCTTCAAATAGTATGCTTAAACATAATACAGTAAGCCTATATAAAAAAAATCATATTTGGTAATGCTATTTTATGCTACTTATTACCTGATAATTTATGTTTTACTGTTAAATAAAATGTAGGCTTATTTTATCGATATCCAAATTTTACAGCCTTGTCATGAAACAAAAACAAAAAAACACAATTCATTAGTGAGGTAGCCAAGTGCCCCAGTAAGGGCGAATATAGGCCTAGGATATAGCCTCGTATGGCATCCGTACCGCTAGACCACCAAGCTTGCACTTAGTGGTGGTCTAGTACGTGGTACGGATACCAGACTAGCTATATGGGAACGTGGGTTGGTGTTCCACTCAAGAACAAAACTTGCAATTTTCGCAATTGTTCTAAACACTACTGAGATTGGTACTGTTTACCCATCATAGTTGGGCAAAAAATATATCTAGCATTGCATAATCAGGGAATAGTGTTGTTCCCTAGTATAATGTATACCAAGAATAACATGTCCATTGACCAACTTTAAGTAAAATGTATAATATATACTCCAAGTAATGGTTTACGCCATCGAATTCAATATTTCAACACTAATTATGTCATCATCAGGAATCCTCTCAGTGATTGGATTAGGCCTATTTAAAAAAAAAATATAACTACAATGATAAGCTATAGATGGATATAGGCCTAAATAGGATTATGAATAAGCAAAGCTTTACTATTGTGGCACAATTATAATCATATAAAGCTATATCCTACCACATCTGCAACATAACATACGAAAATTTCTTAACACAGATGCAGCCACTAAAAAAATAAAATGAATGAATTTGAGATTGTGCTAATGACGTAGGTTCGTAAACACTTTACCCATTCACTATTATTCCTATAGTATAATACTAACTTCGAATCCAATAGAATTTTCCTTTTATGGTTGATATTCTTTGTGATGTTATGACTCTACCGATCTTGTTTGAATAGCTTCCTTGTAATAAATAATCGTTCAGAATTTTATCATTTTTATTTTAAAATTAGTAATAACAGATGGTGTAACCTAGAAACGATGTTTAATTGATTTTTCAGATTAGGATTGACAAGTAAAGGGGATGTAAGTTCATGAACTGTACAAAAATGAATTTTGATCTTGAATCTTACCCACCAAAAGAGACCAAAATTATAACATACTACTTTACCCAACTAACAGCAACTGGGCATTTAACTAGTGGGATGATGGACAGACATTTTTAAGAAACACTCACGCTCTTAATGTAGGCCTATATAAAAGTGTAACAAGTCACTCTTTTTGAAGTAACTTTAAAAGAATGAGAATAATCCGAGGGACCACTCTTAAAAGAGTGAATTATCAGCACTCTAAGAGTCCACTCTTGTGGAGTGAATTTTCTGTAAAAGAGTGAATTATTTCACTCCTTTTGAGTAAATTTTCAATCATTGATTAAATTTTCATTTTGTTATTTTGTATTGGTCCCTCAAGCGACTAAAAAAATACGGGTTTTGTAAATTACAAACTAATTGGACTTTTAAAACTATAATAAATAGCGTATTAAAAACGCAATGTGATCGATAACGGACCTATTAGCAAACTAACAAATGGAATGAACGAAACACGTGAAACTGCCTGACAATTCTAATTTAATTTCAATCAAGACTATTGAGACTTGAATAAATAGCATATGAAAAGTAATGGGATATATCAAAAATAGGACCGCCTGATGGACCTACTGACAAACTAACAAATAGGATGAACGAAACACAATACTATAAAACTGCCTGCTAAATTACAAACCAATTGGATTACATACATTAAAAATATAAAACTTAATGACAATCGATTCAATATAATGATAGACAGACCGACTGACCAACCAATAGAATGACCAAAAAAATATTAAGATACTACCTGATAAATTTCACACCAAATCGGTTATAATAACTTTCAAAATCACATTATTTGTTTTATTCCTATTGTTTTAAACTTCATTCATTCGGCCAATCAGTCGGTTAAGTAAAGAAGAAGTTGTTTCAGTATGCTTTAAAAATATTATGCACTAGATGAAGATGAATAATGATTATCAATAAATTTTATTAGGACTGCCGTATGGGATTATTTCCAAAACGAACCAAAAAAGTGTTAATAAAAATTGTGATAAATTTTGATTTTTTTCTAATGTGACTTTAAATATATAATTAATGCACAACATGGGCAAAAAATAACATTAGATGGATTCGCACATAAATTCCGAATACCCTTCAGTTTAGCTTACATATTTTATTAATTTTGGGGTTCTTTTGCATGATTTTGTTGATTTAAGATGTGATCATGTATTTATGGCATGTTTTACAATCTGAATAAATATATAGAATTAAAAATACAAATGTTTGACATAAATTAAGAAGGTATGCTTGCTTAAATTGTTCGCTTTTAATGAAGATTTGTGGAACATGTTTTTTTTTTGCATGATTTTGTTGATTTAAGATGCGATCATGTATTTATGGCATGTTTTACAAACTAAATAAATATATAGAATTAAAAATACAAATGTTTGATAGAAATTAAGAAGGTATGCTTGCTTAAATTGTTCGCTTTTAATAAAGATTTATTGAAACGATCCAAATAAAACCATGTCTACGTGAACTCAAGCCAATACGGTTTTAAATATTCTGTCTTAATGGGTAATGTTGTCACAGTATATACGAGTACCCTCTGGGTGGTAACATAACAATCAATTGGATCATGAATTTATACATCAGTTACAAAACAACACAATACTTGAGAGCTGAAATACATATTATCCTTAAATTGTTGTTTTTGAAGAAAAGTTTGCTTTTATGACCCGAAGTAAAGAAACATTATAAAGGACAGCTGAGTCAGATTTTGAATTATGGCTCTACATAAGTACCATCCCGCATAAGACAATTAAGATATATGACCGTTAATTGAGTCATAAATTTACATATTAGGATCAAATGTAAGATTAACCGAAACACACGCACATAGATCGAATACAATATTATTGTGACGTACATAAAAATGAGAGCATTAGAAGTAAAGATAGGTTGGAGAAAACGAACGGTAATAAATGATATGAAATCTCATGGGTTACAAGATGACTTGTTACCCTAAAATGACAACAAATATGTACATTAATTTTGAAATAAACGTTCTCTTATCAAAGCAATATCAAAGTAAAGAACTGAATTGAAAATAGTGTATTTAAACATTGTTTAATGAGATTTGTACATTAAGGAATGATACAATTTTTAGAGGCTTCCAGCATTTTTGATATTTTTTACCAATTTTCAGCATACTGTATACCATTGTAAAATTAGGAACAAATATTTAAAAAATACACACAGACATACATACAGTGCTTGTGTCTTAGTCATACAACTAAATTATTCTCCTTTTTAATATTCATGTATTATTTATTATTTATTCATTTAATTACCAGAAAAACATTCAAAATCACACCTCAGCAGATACTATAGGCCTACTATAATTATATATCTCAAATTACTAATAGCCTGATTTCAGTATATTAACTATTTTAATTAACTATTAATTTTAAATTTATTTATATTTTAATTTAGTTCATATATTTGTACTTTTTGCACTTTCAATCCATTTGTTTTTTTAATTAATTCAGTTAATATATTAATATTGTTTTGTTAATGCTGGCATATTGAGTAGATTTTTGTTTGGGCTTTTATTGCTTGTTCATGGTAAACTTGTGTGAAAACAATGCCAAATAAACATTCGCATTAGGGTTTATTTACACCGAGTAGTAAAAGCTCCACTTCTAGTATATGGCAAGAAAACATATAAGCTATACTCAACCGTAAAT
>JAOTQE010072345.1:0-16802 GCA_025631205.1 Nesometra sesokonis
AGTCAATATAACCAAGATGGAGAATCGGAAGGCCGCCCAGTGGGGGCGCCTGACTGATACAGTGTTACACACTGGCGATCGGTCTGCATTGGCCAATAAATAACGGCTCACTGGTCATAGAAAAACCCACTGGCGGCAATTTTAAAATTGTGTATGCCTTTAGCTACGCCTTGAGTCTGAACACTTTGGTCGTTACACAGCAGATTAGCTTGCGCCTTGCTTACGCTAATCTCCACTTAAGCCGTGTATCTAAACATAGCAATATAATGTTATTAGTTACAACATTACATGATTTGAACTCAATTACTGTTAGTTGGAACAATACTGTCAACGACATACAACATTGCACAATGGTTTTTTATGCGACACATTATCAGTGGCAGAACATTACAGGGTATGCATCATATAACATTACAGCCAGATTATAACACATGATTACAAGTCAACTATTGTTAGTACCTTACCAGCATCATACACATGGATAAAAAAAAAACCATACGATATTATGTACTTCTATGGTTTTCATCAGAGAGAATATAACTTGTTTTGTTCAACTCTGACATGTAAATGTACTGAATACAGTTAGAAACATGTGAAAAAAATGTGCAAGTTATTTTTGGGTGGGCTCGAACCCACAACCTCCATGTAACTACCTTGGGACTTGTACCACTAGACCGCCAACCTTGCATTTAGTGGCTAGGAATAGAATTTGAGCCCAATAAGCAGTGCGTACTACAATGTATGTAATTGTACAGTTAAATGTTATATCATACGATATTACTAGTAAAGCCAGACATTTAGTAAGTACATTTTATCCAAATTTGTTTGTATTTGTATCCAGCTTGTTTGATTTACCAGTGATTTATTATCATATCTTATTATTGACGGGCAATATTTCTGGATTCACTAAAAACTCATCCAAGGCAATATATTTCAATATTGCTAAAAAAAGAACAAAATTGTTGCTTTATAATTCAGTGATGTCTGTGTTTTTCAGCAGCACAGTCAATATGAGTTGAATATTTACTGCAATGATACACACAAATATTGTTGAACAAATTATTGACATCAACATTGATTTGTCAGATTATAATGTGTAGGAAAGTGCATAGGCAGTGCTCACTCTTATCATCCACCAAGTTGCCAATGGCTACTGGAATTCTCATTTGGCTAAAACAAAATACCTCTTTTACTAAATTGGCTAAATGAAAATCCACAAAAAAACTCCATTCTGTGGCCATCCTTATGAGTTTTTATCATTTTTAAAAATTTAGCTAAAAGACATTGGCAAATTTTAGCCAATTTGGCTAAGAAAAAAATGATCCTAATGTGAGCTAGATATTCATAATGTAGAAATATTGGTACATTTACAAAGAACAAATTCCACTATACATTACTATTTAGTCTTACAAGTAAGATTGACATAGATAAGTCTCCTGAGATCTGAAAGGTAGATTTTGGAATATGATTACTAGAACAACAGTCTGAATCATCCAGAGGCAGTTTAGGTCATAGCTAGGTGGGTTAATCGTGGTTTGCCGAGGAACTCAGAGATTACCAATCGTGCACCATACTTTTTCCTGTCTAGTAGGAGTCCTACCATGGTCTAATTATACATAGGGTCAAAGTAAAAATTTAGGTTTGAACCACAATTGCACTAGATTTAAAAACAAGTGAAGGTTTTGCTATCATCCTGGCTATCATGTTGTACTTCAAAATTTCAACATTAAGTATTCCATCATCAGGAAGAGAAGATGGTAGAATCTTACTAGCATTCTTCACATTTGATTGCTTACTAGCATTCTTTACATTTGATTGTTTAATATGGGTATCTATGTACAGTACTTGCATCTTCATAAAGAATTTGCCCATTTTCTCTTTTGTTTTGTTTTTCTCATTTTTGTCAATAATAGTGTGAACACATGGGGCTGTCACAGTATGATCATGCTCCTAAATTATATTAAGTGAAGTTAATTCAGGGCCAGATCCAGAATCCATTGTTTGTGTTCCGGTACCCTATTTTGGCCCATTGTGTCTAATTTTTAAATTCAGGAGCAATTTTAGGCCTGGAGCTCCTATATGGGGGGAGGGATGGGCCCAATTATATTTAAGGTACAGGCCACCTTCCAGTTCAAGAGACCTTCGTTAATAAGAGGGAAATATAATTATTACCTGCAGGGTGTTTTGCTTGAATTTAAAGAAGTGCTCAACTTATTATGGTATTATAAATAGATAGTGCTTGGCCTCGTTATGTTACCTACCACACATATCTGGCTGATGCCTTCCTATGGTTATTTGCCACACCTATTTGACCCATCCCATAAAATGAACTTCATAAGGTTACCTGACACACCTATTTGATCCCATCCTATATAAGGGAACTATAATTGTATTACCAATAGGTATTCCTTTCTTTGCTTTATGGTTATTTTCCACACCTATTTCACCCCATTATAAGGGAACTATAATTGGTATTATCAATAGCGTTCTTTCTTTGCTGCCCTATGGTTATTTGCCACATCTTTTTGACCCCATCCTATTATAAAGTGATTCTTGGTTGTAGACTGACCTGCCTACTTCCTGCATCTGTACTCTGTGTTATTGATATGGTTGTACTTTTGCTTCCATTTCCTGTTGGTCATTTCATCATATCTTCTATCTATTCAATCCATATTGCTTCAGCGAACAGGGGGCGTATCTGTGACTCTGAATTAAGTAGTGCTTGTTGATGAGACAAGTGACATCTTTCCCAATATGGTTTCAACATAGGGCCTCTCAAAACAACCCAAGCTGGATGGGTTACCATCTTGAAATATTAAAAGGGTGTGTTTCATTCAAAACCACTCAAAATATTTTTCATCAATTTTAGGGGACTAAACCCATTAAGTTTGAAAGGTCCACTAATCAACTTCAAGTAAGAAAGTATAATGCATACTCCAAGCAATGAGATACACGCCATCGTGGCAGGATTAAATATTTTGACATAAATTATGTCATCATCAGGAATAATCCTGAGGATGACATAATTTATATTGAAATATTGAATCCTGTCATGATGACGTGTATCTCATTGCTTGGAGTATGCATTATACTTTCAAACTCAATAAGCCTTCTTGTAATCTGCCCATGGTAAAAACAGTACTCGTTTCTAATAACTTAATGATGCATTTTAGAGAAACCATCAGATGATAAACTTTGTTAACATAATCTTTGAAAATAAATTATAGGAATCCGATGTGAAATTATGGTTTGATGGATAGGTAACTTGCCTTAGCACAAATATGTCATAGGTTTAAATCCTGTAAAGGCAAAACAAATTTTTGAACAATTTAATAATATCAACTCCTTTTTCTAAGCTTCATATGATAATACTTTTATAAACTAAAACATGCATAACCAGCAGAAAGCTATCCCAGGTAAGCTTTTTTTTTTAAATGTTGTTGGATAACAAGAAATTTCAATCAAAACATGCATCATTGGTGTTTTTTGTAAGGCTTCATGTGAAATGTTCAAATATAGTACTGAAGAACTCAATATATTTGTTGATTGTACCCGTTCTCTAAATGTGCACCATGATAATCGATTATTGGGCCCTAAAAAAAATCGACTCAATTTGCTGTCCTTAACATAATTAATGTAATATAGTATAATAAAATAAAACTATTTGGTAAATCAAGTTGTAACCCTGTACACCTCTTGGGAGAAAGGAGAGACGATAGCGTACAGTGGTGCACCTTACTAATTTAAATACTGTACTCGTCCGAGTATAAGCCTATGCTCAAGTTTAAGCCCACCCTCTAGTTTTAGTAAAATTTTAGATTTCAATTTACATCTGACTATAAGCCCATGTCATTTTTCACATCAGAGTCTAAATACTTACTATGAAAAAGTGGTGAGGTTTACACGAAAAAAACATTTGATCCAATCTTAGTAGAATATTCTTTTTCCTATTACTGTAAATCATGTAACGAACCTAACTTATACAGCCTGTACGCCCATGGTTTGTTTTTGTTGATCATTTCGTCTCACTTCTCTTCACGTGGCTATCGTCGTCACTGCCATTCATAAAATAGAGGGCGCTAGCATTATTAACTCATTTTTGGCTGCTAATATCTCCCTGGTTTCGCGGTAGCGATGTGTTTTTGTTGTGTAGGCTAGGCCTAGGCCTGCATGCGTCAAGAAATCACGATGGGGAAAGACAAAAAATGAAATAGTAAGACAAAAACATAAAGTTTATTTGAATATTTATTATTATTGATAAATGCACTCAGATATGACCTAATTTAGAAATCATAAAGGTGCCTTCAATTTTCATATTTGGTATTTCATCCGAGTATTGGCCCAGCCCCTAAATTTTGTTGATTTTCATGGCCAGGCCCTATGGGCTTATACTCGGACGAGTAAGGTAAGTAAAAAAAAATATATTAAACAATCAAACTTTAGTATCAGTTTACCTTGATGTCAGTAAAGCCATTTGTTTTTTTCTGTTCAAATTATCTACCTCTATATAATGGTTGTTTATTATGAAGGATTTAACAAGAGAAAATTATACGCATAATAGGAATAGAAATTGATTACATTATAAAGTCATATAGTGCCCCAATTTAAGTACCAATTACAATGTATGTTCAAAATTATCAAATTGTTCGATTTAACACATGCGTGGGATTCAAGCAATTTATGTATCGTTTCTATATTGTGTCTGGGTTGCTCATACTGTGTAACAATAGTATTTACTGTCGTAATAGCATAACAGTGGTATTAAAACCAATCTATTTGATCTTAATATTTTATAGGCTATTTCTTTGAGATTTTAAAATAATAAGTGCATAAAATTTGTTTTTATTTTTCAGTTTTTTTAGTATTTGACCCCATCTTAATTGTCTGGGTTATACTGTTCACAATAGTATTGCTAATTTTGAATAGATTAATTCTGTGAGATTTCAAGTAATGATCATAACATCAGTTCCAAGCATAAAGTGCATAAATTTAATGTTTTCTTCAAAATTTTCAGTTCCAAAAATTTCAAATCTTAGCAAAAGTAAACAAATAATAATATGATTTCTCAGGTAAATAAGCCCACTCACAACAGGGATGCAATTATGCTGGGTGGATGTGTGGCGGGGTCACCCACCCTAAAATGTTACATCCACCCTAATATAAAACTTACTTTAAGGCCTGTCCCAGCCTAATCCAACCTGCCACCCATTTTAAGCCTTTAAAAAAGGTAAAAAGACTGATTTTAATGACTTTACCACACACTCTTGCATTGTTGCTGATCACCATTGGATTTTCTATGCATTCCTGTCACAGATTTAAGCTTACCTTTCCCTCCCCACCTCCCCCCTCGCAATTACTAAACCCTGTTTTTTTTTAAGCCTACTCGGCAAAATTAATGTGATTTCGTATCCGCTCAGTGTTGTACATGAACCTGTTATAAGTTACATTGGTTGACCAACTAGCATAAGTATTCAGCACCATTCCTTTCCTATTTTATATAGTCTTTTTTTTTGTGTACTGTATATGGCGGAAATATGGCATAAGTATTAAATTATAAAACAAAATTATGATTTACAGTTTAAATATTATTGCACACTGAAATAAAGTAGGTTTGATTGCCATTTTGGACACAATAAGTTGACTAACTCATACATTCACAATATAATTAATAAGTTTCACCAATAATTCTTCATCCTCTGAAAAAAATTGAAATGCATAATAAGTTAATAAAGAATTATGATGCAAGAGGTGGATGACAGGTCAATACACGCATCTATTCATTTAAAGATGTGATGTCACTTACTGTCACAAAGTGACAACAATATGAAAAAAATATGGTAACAAAATGATGTTCCTATAGTAAGAAAAGTTTCCATATATTTGTCTTGAATATAGAAAATTATCCCTCATGCACTACCTAGGAAGTGCAATATCTTGGCTGAGGCAGACGTATAATATTGTAGGAGTCGAACGTTGATTTTGTCAACCTCTATTTAACCAACCTCAATGAGGTGAAAAACCAGGATCTAGCTAAAGGGGGAGAGCACCCTTTTGTGAAGCCGAGTGGGTGTGGTTTACGGTTTTTATTTTGACGAGCAAAAAAAAAGAAAAAAATTCCATACCATCTCGTTGTTATGTCTGTCCCGTATTTTTGTCTTTTCTTTAACTTTTGAGATCATTTTTTAACCCAGCACCTCTAATATAAGGGGAAGGATGCAACTATGGTTTGGTGATAATGGGGTTGGGGGATGTTGGTATGCCAGCTGTACCCCCACCCACATAGTAAACAATTTTAAATACCCCAATTTGTAGTCATTTCATTTTATCTGAATATAAGCAATTTAAATATAAAATTTAAAAAAAAATTTTTTTTTTTCAATTGACCATACACCTTTAATATGGTTAATCATTAAGGCTGCTATGGAATGCCTGCCTACCCTGTGGAATAGACACAGCAATGCCGCCGCCCAGCGATGCACTGAGATGTGCACTGTGCCAAGTGGAAGTGTCTGAATTCCTACAGTGGTCAAGGCCATGACCTAATATTGACCTTGTCAATTTCGTGACTTCTCAGAATTTGATTTTCATAATTAGATCATCTTTGTTTTTCTTTTTGTCTTTATTTCAATTGTGTTAAAAGAGGTAATTTTCAAGTGTAGAAATTTTCGCATTTCCGTACCAGTTACAAAATTTGCATGTTGTTAATTATGTGGATATAATTTTTGCTATACAAATATTTATGGAAATAAATTTTCATGCATATTATTAGTTTTGTGGTGTTTCATGGCATTCGAAAAGAATGATAATTAATACAATGCAAAATTCCCACTTCTACATTACAATATTTTATTTTGTGTTGCTAAATTAAATTTTTTATGTATTTTTTATTATTTGCTATAGCCTCTTTGCTCACAGAAATCATGAAATTGAATGTATGTCTAAAAATACTTCTTTACAGGCTGTACAATTTCTCAAGACTGCTTATAAGCCATTGTTTAATTTATTTGTCATAAATATTTCTCTATTTTATTCATTTATTGGCTATCCCTTAACTTCTTTGGTCCTGTCTTCTCTGCCCTGGTGGTCACTATGTCCTCTCCTTGAACCTGAGATTCATCCTACCCATAATACTATAATTGGACACGGTATACTAATTAGCATATCTATATGTATCCCTCAGTGAATCTATCAACTCAATTTTATTTGTGTAATTTTGTTCAAATAATATTAATGAGTAGAAGTGATTATTTAATTTGGAGATTTTGTCGGCCAGCATTCGTAACTGTTTTAGGGTACTACATATACTTTTATTCAGTCAACTAATACTCTATTAATTCCTACATGGAACAACTCTCATGGAAAAAGTTTTTATTACAGAGCCTCAGTGTTATGGAATGAACTTCCTGTTAAAATTCGTAACAATTTTTTATCACTTAATTTGTTACAATTTAAAAATCATTTGTAAATATATATAATCTATAACTTCTGTTCACTTAATAATTTGACTTAACTGAATTTAATTTGTAAATATAAATTATATTGTTAACTAATCTGGACCTCTTGAGAGACCAGTACTTATTGTATTGAAGAGTTTTATCCAGAATAAAAGTATGGGCATCTAAAAGTGAAATGCTTTCATTATTTCAAATGAAAACGTGTTTACCATAATGTTTGGTACAATTATTAACAAACAAACCTTAAAAATACCTAGTGTCCAAATAAATGAAAATTGATGTATTTTTTATTATTTACTGTAGCCTCTTTGCTCACAGAAATCACGAAAATGAATGTACGTTTAAAAATACTTCTTTACAGGTTGTATAATTTCTCAAGACCGCTTCTATAAGCCATTGTTTAATTTGTCATAAATACAATAAAAATAATACAATACAATACCTTAAAAATACCTAGTGTCCAAATAAATGAAAAATACTATATATTTTTGTTTATATCGTTAAATTATCAAAAACCCTGGAGATAATCATGAAAATTTAAATTCCTGGAGAAAACTGGGTTTTTCCTGGAGCCCGGAAACGACACTAAATTCCTGAAAACTCCATGCTAATCCTAGAGATTTGAGAGCCCTGCTACCACACAGTGGAAATAAAGAGATTGTGTAGATTTACTGTAGTACGCAAGTAAGCAATACAGTATTTAGTTTATTGTTGGCTTGAACATGAACAATGTAATATATTGTTTGAGCATCCAGAATAAAGAAAGTTTTCTAATATAAAATTATTGATAGTAAAAACAATAAAATATCTTTATGAGAAATTCTCAACAACAGTCGGAAGTATCATAAATTTACAATTTATTGCACAATTCATACATACATAATCTAGAACAATAATAAACTCCATTTGATTTTCAAGTTTCTTTGTTTAACTCTGTTCCTTAATCTTCAATGGTCTCTTGTACCATGATGTCATGAGCAAGTGGCTTATAGCTTAGTCGGCTGAATCTGAGGTTCAACATAATGATCCTTTTTCAAATTAATTTGTTCGTTCTCCATGTTTTTGGCTAGAGGGCTGAAATACTAGTTATTTTCACAGAGTCTTACGGTTGTTGAGTGGTTAGCTATGCTCACTCTAGGGCCATTTTTTTCTTAGTCAAACTGACTAAAGGTTGCCAATTTATTAGGCCAAATTGTAAAGTCTTTAGCCAAATGTTTAAAAACAATAAAAACTGGTAAAAATGCCTGCAAATTTGACATTTTATGGGGATTTTTCTTTAGCCAGTTTGGCGAAAGAGGTCCTTTTTATTTTAGCCAAATGAGAATTTCAGTAGCCATTGGCGACTGAGCGAATGGTTAGAATGAGCATAGGTTAGGACACTCGGCTATCACGCCGATTAACCGGGTTCAATTCCCAGCGAGGACGGCTCTCGGTTCACTCAACTGTGAATGAGTACCTGGTTGAAATTCACCAGGGGAGGTTAAAAAGGCGGCGTGGAAAGGAACTGGCCACTCTATCACACAATGCTGAGGCTTAGTACAATGAGCTCCTAACAGCTCATTCCTCTACATTCAGTATTGAATATTGGACTACCTTTACTTTGAGGTTGTGATATTAAACTGTTGGTCCCACATGCAACTCGGTTCATTTGCACATTGAAGAATGCTGTAGTGGTAGGGGATAGTCTCTTGTACTGCTCAATCGCCACTTGTACTGCTCAATCGAAAACTTCTATTTAAGGGGTTGTCCACATGGTGGTTTATGCACCAAAGGTTGCTAATGCTAAATTTATTTGCATTCATGTTTATTTTTAATTTTATTCATGTGTATTCATATTAATTCATGTTCATTCAATTTAGTCATGCTCATTTATGTTGATTAATATTTAATGTATGTTTAGATTAGTTAGTATTATGTTTGATTATGTTTATTCATGTGTATTCTTATTCATGTTATTTCATAGGGTATGTACAGATTCAACAATTAAGCGGAGCGTAATGTACACGGCATACGATTATCTGTGTCTGAACTAACCGGCGATTAGCGCAAGTCCATAATTCAGAGCGTAACGTATGCTTCCTTCAAACCCCGGTTTAGCCTAAGCTACAGAGCCACGCCTTGTACACCTGAATGAATTTGTCCTTGTGTTATGTGTTGTCCAATCACAATTTGCTATTGGTATTCATTGGCCTATCAATTATGTATCAATGGTCATAGAAAACCCCACTGGCGACAATTTAAAAATTGCCTATGACTCAGAGGTCCCAAGTTGTAAAAACAGAATTTCTGGAGATTTTACATGTGGTCATCCTACCACCGTTTGTAATGTCTACCCTTAATGAAATGCATGTACAAATACCCTTAATTATAAGTTCAACACCTTGCCTGTTATGAAATGCTAAAATGTGTTATTACTGTTTTCCAAAACATTACTGAACTTCATAATTGCTTATTTTCAACCAATATTTTGAAATAATTAAGACAATTTATGCTCGGCTTGTGAAACTTTTACAAAACCTGCAGAATTTCCTGAGAAAAACTAAATTCTAGGAGAAAAATTGAGAATTCCGGGAGCCCGGGAGATGATCCAAAATTCTAGGAGACTCCAGGACAATCCTGGAGATTTGGGAGCTCTGTATGGCTTGCGCTACGGCTTGGGTCTGAACAGCTTGGTCGTTATGCCACAGATTAGGGTACGGCTTGATTATGCTAAGCTCCGCTTAAGCCATGAATCTGAAGATAGCCATATTCTCTCATATTCATTTATGTTCTTTTTGTATTTATTCATGTTTATTCTATAAGAAGATTGCATTACAGCTTATGTAGGTCAATTAATATGATAGTTCAAATGGACTGAACCAAGGCAGATGTCTGAAATAACTTGTAATTTGACAACTCTACATTATTAATAAAAGTTCAATAGAGTCAACCGCATCCCATCTCTTTGTTTTCAATATTGTATGTTTAAAGAGTGCTTCAATTTGAGAATAGTAATTAGTGTAGGCCTATTAACTAAGACTGGAAATTGGAGAAAATAGACAAAATTGCTGCACTCTTTAATTTCTTTATTCAAGGTCATAATTTACAAATAAAAAGGTAACTTAAAATCATTTCCCTTTCCAAGTGACAAAATGTATTTCAAATTTCAAAGAATTGCTTATTTAAAATATTGTTATATAAAATGTTAGAATACTTATCAATTTGTTGATAATATGCAATAAAATATCAATAAAAAATAATTTCAAACTATCTCCCAGGCCCCATACACACGTGACCTTATTTAGAAGATGTAAATTACATAATCTCCCCTAAAAATATTATAAATAACATATTGTATCATAGTTTAGATAAGTGTGCTTAGCTAAATCATAAATAATAACTTTTTCAGGATGTATTGCTTGAAGGTCAAAACGATTAAGATAAAAAGACCTGCGATTTAGCCAGGTCTGCTCTAGTTGAGTTGATGATATAGATCGTCTGCAATTTGTGAGCCTTGACTAGGAAATCCTTTACAAAGAATTTTTATATTATGATTCATGTTCTTTGTTACATAAAAACTTATAACATTCTGATGTATTTGCTTGCTCTGTGGGAATGCTATTTCTAAACTTTGGTGTCCCATGTAAATGTTATTTTTATTTTCCATATAGAAAATCTTTGCAATATGTGTAGAGTACAGGGACATTCCTAGAATTCAGGTTATTTACCTTGTTTTGCATGTTATTTCCCCTTATTTTAATTCTTAGGTGAAACTTTGTGGGTGGGGAGGCACATGTAATATAAGGGGCGCAACTTCACTTTGCTGATTTTAGGGGACATGCCTGGATCCTCCTCTAAATCCGTCCCTGCAGAGTGCAGGGGCGTATTCCCCAGACCTAAAACTTTGACTCTCTACCGGCGCCCCCTCCCCCACCTCCTTTCCGAAAGTCTGGAGTGTGAAACCAGCAATTACAATTATAAAAGATGATAGAAGTGAGATATATGAATTGAAACACATGATGACATAATTTGATGATAATAATGACATAATTTATGCTGAAATATTGAATCCTGTCACGATTGCGTGTATCTCATTGCTTGGAGCAGGGAGGTATGGAGTACGTATTATACTTGAGGTATGATTAGTGGACCTTTCGGAATTTGAAACAAATAAGTTATGAAATTAATCTTCAAAAATGTTATGGAAACTTTTACATAGACAAGGGTATGTGATTTCACAAAAATGTTACACAACCGATTATATATGTTTAATTTTTATTATTTCTTTCATTTCTAATATTTTGTTTTCATCTTTACTACAGGTTTCCTGAAACTAATATTAATTCTCCAGGTTAATATTTAATATTCTAATTTAACAATTTATATTCATTATCTAACATCTGTTAGATGTTGATAAATTCTGAGACTTCAGAATATCTAACATACGAGGTAAAACACTTTCAAATACTAGAATTATGATTGTATTGATATTTGAAATTTTTCAGGATATTGTTAAATTTCCTGACTCTTAGAAATGTAAATATTTAGAAATTGCATACTGAAAGGCTTGTTATTTTTGTGACCCATTAATTTTTACGAAACCTTAATCACAAAAATTAAAAATAGTAAGATTGATTTTACTTAATTTTATTCATTGTTCAGCTGACACAAGCCCAAATAAATTTGCCAAAAGATGTTTTAATATGTTTAAATGGCAAAATATAAAAACTGAAATGCCCTGAAATCACAGTTGGTTAGTGTAATCAACAAAATTGCGATAATTAAAGTCACAAAATTCATGATTTTATAAATTGCAAAATAAAATGCCACAAAAATAAATGGTTTTACAGTACTGTAGTTATTTAAATTAAGGATGCAGGAGGCTTTTAAAATATACTTAAAAATACATTACGATTCTGAATGCCACAAGAACATGCAATTACTTGACAATATAAAAGCAGGTTCACTATGTAGGTTGTCTGAATGTAGGATTTTGACAACCATTGTGCTGAGAAATTCTGTTTGATGTATCAGGAAAAAGAAATTGAGATAAGCTATTCTCATCTCACTCACCCTTGCTAACCCCACCTCAGGCTTATCGTGATTGTTATGTGTGGGTTATAGAGCACATAACAAGGGTATCTGTCTCAGTGTTGGAAATTAATTGAGGCTGGTGAGCAAATTTAAGCATAACAGTTGGACATAGTGTTATTTGTCTCCAGTATCTTCCTGATAAATATTGTAATCAAAAGCATATCCAGTAGCAAATCTGTAGTTTAAAATAAAAATATTAAATTTTTCCTAATATCCGATAACTTCTGCTTAGCTTGTGAATAATCTTCTCAACGGATTAAGGCCATCCCATAGAGTTGTATGTAGCAGAGCTAAAGTGGGAATTCCTTATTAATGTGTTCTTTTTGTGCTAATATGGAGGCTCTTAAAAGGGAGAAAAATATGACATAGTTAAAGATGTCATATACATCGTAATAAAAATAGAACTCACAAATATTTTTAGACTTCAGCACTGTTTTATAGGTGATTGTGGCGACTAATAAATTTATGGAGCATGTCAAAATGATTTTACTGCAGTTACTGAAGTATCTATTACTATTAAATCTTTCTGCGGTTACTGCAGTAATCCAGTGACATTTAGTTTTCTTTGGAGAGTACATTGACACAAAATCTTATTTTGTTTTTAGTATTTTTCCAGCTACTAAACTAATACTGCAGTAATTAAATTACTGCAATAACTGCAGCAGGATAATTTTGACATGGTCCCTAAACAAGTAACAGGCGCGGATCCAGGAGGGGGGGGGGGCCCAATGGACCCTGGCCCTCCCCCTGTTGAAAAATACATTTTTTGCACAATTTTGAATGAAACGGGCAACCACGTCCACCCGAATCTACATTGACATGAAAGTGGGCCCCCCCCTTTCGGTGGATCCTGGATCCGCCCCTGAGTAATATTGAATTCATCAACTAAAATATGTAACATAATGTGTAGAGGCGGATTTAGGGGGAATGAACCCGAAACACCTCTCCACACTCTTTCTTGTACATCATTAAAGGTACAGATGCTCACCAACTTACATATAGAACCTGAAATCATATGAGGCTAGTCATGGCAAATCCACCAAATTGTCGCACAGGAAGTTATTGAGAATTAAGCAAATAAACAACAGGAAATATAAACAACTACAAAGGAAATTTTTATATATTTTGTCAAATAACTTCAGTTTTAGATGTCCGATTTTGATAATTGACCCCTCATTTAAAAGCTTGCGAAAAATGAAATATGGTTTTAAAAATAACTCAATTTTCAATTTTCCTACAACTTCGTGGTTTTACTGCATCATGCCTCATATGCTTGTAAGGTCTACCCTTGCCCCTGTTTAGGTTAGTAATAACTAATATAGTGACACACACTAAAAATGCTATCAAAATATTTTTAAAAGCTTTATAGTGTCTCTTGGACAATCCTTGAAAAATGTGTAGTTTGACCTGGTGAACTGAAATCGATGTAATAAGCATCAAAAGCAGTTTACTCTTAGCACTACTTCTCAACAGAAGTGTTGCATGTTTGCTTAGCCATTGAAATGGCTAATTATGTTTTATGTATGACCTTATTCACGAGAAATAGGTCAGCTAACTTCACCATACATATACATAGCCAACATCTATATTAACATCAGTGATATTAAAAATTTATCAATTCCATGATTCAAAAAATATAAAAAGAATATTAATGAATGAAATTTCTATTAAATTTTCATCAATTGTTATATATTGACTAACTTGCTATACAATGGTGCAGGAATGTAGCTAGAAAAATTCAAGGGTGGGCCAGCAACAATGTAAGGGTGGAAGGCATGATGACTAAAAACAGTATTTCCACCTTTTTCAGAGGCTTAGGGTGGGTGATAAGTTGAATTTAGGCTGGGTGGAAGGCCTTAAATATAGGCTTTAGGGTGGGTGGAACATTTTTAGGGTGGGCGGCCTCTCCCACCTCCGCCCTGCATAATTACATCCCTGATGGTAAACAAAGTGTGGTATATCATTATTATACTGCAGCTAAATTATACAAATTGAGTTATACTATATATTGTCAAATATCAAATAGGTGTAGGTTTAGATAATTATACAATTATACACAAGTAAAACACACATTCTTATCGCAACTATTCAAATGGTTTAGTATTTTTCCTCCATTATTTTATCAAAGGAAACAAGAAGTTTGTATATTAAAAACATCCTTCTATAACATTTCTGTCATTCATCTATATTAAATATTATCATTTATTTGGCTGGGAAATTAATCCATGAATAGAGTAGTGATGAATTGGATTAATATGGACAATTTGATTATGTTATCTTATGTTAAAAATGCATTCCTCATGGATTATGTAATAAACATAAATAACTTTAATACAAACTAGGAATAGTATATCAGTATAATACTGTAAATATAGCTTTGATCCCTATTACTGTATAACCCCTTTCACACAGAAATTGAAAATGGGAATATTGCAGTTGCAGCGAATGCTGTCTTTAGTGGGATAGGGTACTTTCCCTGCAGTGGCGACACAGTGCCGGCATTCGTTCGACCGCCTCAAACCCTAGACATGTTGCCGTTATATTACCATTACAGGTTTATGCCGGATCTGTTTGAAAGCGTCCACTGTATGATGCCAGCTTTTGCAATGAAGTAGAACCAAAAAGAAGCCGAAGTTGCAAATACTGGTAAAAACAGCACCTTCTACAAATTAGACTTCCAATTTTATGCCTCTTCCATATACCCTTTAAGACAGGAAATATCGGAATTTGATCTTCTGTGTGAAAGGATTTAGACCAGCAATCGGGCTGGTGATGGTACCATGTTGAAACAAGATGCAAAGTCTCACCTTGACATGGTGTTTTAAGTAATTCTCAGTCAGCTACCAAATTAATTGAATTACTGCAGTAACTGCAACAGGATAGTTTTGACATGGTCCTTTATTGGTTGCTGGTTGAATCCTAAACAACTACTTGTTTTTTGCAATTTAAATGATATTGTTTTGTTAGGTTTTGCAAAATTTTACAAGCAATTAATCAGTGATGTATCCAGAGAAGATGCTTAGGATGCTCGAGGTAGAAAAAAAAAATTAGTATATAAATATGAAAATTGGTACCTTGGAGCCCCAATTGCACCTATCCAAAGAAAATGAGCACATCCCCCTCCCAAAACAACCTTAAAAGTCAAATACTCCACCACCATGAAAAAGCATAAAATATGTGGGGGATAGGTTTTTGCTTCTCAAAATCCAGTCAGGTTTTAGCACCCCTTTTGGACATTTCTTTGATATGCTTCTGTTAATGAAGTTGGATATATAGACTCTTTAACATTTACAACAGCATATTACACATTGGGTAGCAAATTCCCATTTCATTAACTGAATGAATTGAGTCTGCGGACACGATATCGGTGGGTCATATTTGGAAGCAAATAAATTTTCTTGTTTTGCTTGATAAAGTCTAACTGGGTATTTGGTGAGGTGACTGTTGTATCTCTTTTGCCAAGTCCCTGGATATTCACGCCCTGAGCAATGGTAGAACTGAATGGCAGTATCATATCAACAACATATGGAATGAGGTTAATTTATTGAAATTCCTATAATAAGAATACTTGCATGCTTCCAGGATGTGTAATAGACATAGTAATATGGTGAATTCTATAGTGTTTGCTGTATTCAAATTATATATTAAATATTTATTTTATATTTTTAAGCAATTGGGATAAACACACTAAAATCGAAGACAGTGATAGTATGCACAATGTAATAATGTAATTATTTATATTGTTTACAGTAAATTATTGCAACAAGATTGGAAAAATACATTTGGTAAAAACTTTAAATTTGTCTCGATATCTGTAGGCGGATCTGTTTTTAATTTTGAGACCTCATTGGTACAGTGAAGTGTAACCAAGATGGAATCCTGAATTCTGACTGTATGCATTATTACTGGTGCTGTATTTAAGAGTAGGGCTGTGTATGCTCTGCTTTAGCTAGGTGCATCTTCTATTTTGATTAATCTACTTTTTTTTTAAACCAACAGATAACCAAAGTACCCGTAGAGGAATGTGAGCAGTACACTACATGCAGTGAATGCCTAGGTGTTGGTAATGGAGCTGGCGACCCTTATTGTGGTTGGTGCACACTAATGAACAGGTAAGAGTTCATTTGCATGCAGGTGTTTTCTTCAGGTCTATGCAAATATACATTTGTATACAAGTGCAGGCGCGGATCCAAGGGGGGGGGGGGGCCCTACGGACCCTGGCCCCCCCCCTTTTGAAACAAAAAAATACATATTTTTGCACAATTTTGAATAAAA
>JAOTQE010072356.1:4343-16801 GCA_025631205.1 Nesometra sesokonis
GACCAAAAGGAGATCTACGGGACAGTTAGACCAACCATGATGTATGACTGGAGACTGTGGCACTGACCAAAAGGAGATCTACGGGACAGTTAGACCAACCATGATGTATGACTGGAGACTGTGGCACTGACCAAAAGGAGAGCTACAAGACATTGAGACCGGCCATGATGTATGGACTGGAGACTGTGGCACTGACCAAAAGGAGATCTACTGGACAGTGAGACCAGCCATGATGTATGGACTGGAGACAGTAACACTGACCAAACGGAGATCTACAGGACATTGAGAACGGCCATGATGTATGGACTGGAGACTGTGACACTGACCAAAAGGAGGTCTACAGGACAGTAAGACCAGTCGTGATGTATGGATAGGAGACTTTGGCACTGACCAAAAGGAGATCATACAGGACAGTGAGACTAGCCATGATGTATCGATTGGAGACTGTGGCACTGACCAAAAGGAAAGAGGGAAGATTATGTACAGAGGAGAGACCTAAATCATATTGGAAAAAGGGTGGTAAGGATGGAGTACCAGGAAAGAGGTAGAGGAGGAGGAGGAGACCAAAGATAAGACTTATGGATGTGGTGAAGGAAGAAATGCAAAAGGTTGGGGCAAGAGAAGAGGATGCAGAAGACAGACAGTGATGGGAGAAAAGTATTTGCTGTGGCGACCCCTGAAAAGCCGAAGGAACAAGAAGACAATAATCATTGGACATTGTTTAAGAAGCAATAGTTATAATTTAAATATTAAATCATTTTACAAATTCTAAGAATGTTTCGTTTTACAAATAAAATAATGCCAACCTATGTTTTATTTACAACACAATTTTCCAAGACTAACTTCATTCGTATGCAAATCTTGTCTAGCTCCCTTCATGTTCGCGTTTTTATTCATCTACAGTGGCCAATTATTTAATTGTATATAATATTCTTTAAAAATAACTAATTATTTAGACATCTCAGTGTGGTGAGAGTCGTTTCTCTTCCATGCTTTCTCATATAAAATATCTTGAATCGAGTTTTGACAAGTTTTCTATTTGCATTTTTCTGGATTTATATTTAAAAGTTGTATGTTATATCGGTTTTGCCTAAATACTAATATTTAATAGGCCTATTTAATTTTCCATGCAAAATTTCCGTCTAACAAAATTGTTTTTACTTCCCATGATCACCTTACGACTTACAGTTTATTTTATATTAACACATTTACAGAATATTTAATTATGTTTGTGTGAAAATGGAATAAACATAAATAAAAATGAACACAGCTTTAAAGATGTATTGTCACCCAAAAATGACCAAAAAGTCATGACCATCAATTTTTAATTAACTTGCTCATATTAATGTAACGTTAAAGTTATGAACTTCAAAATAGAAATTACTCTATTTAAAAATTGTTTAATAAGATTTTTACACTGATAAATTATCAAAATTTTAGAAGCTTCCAGCCTCTTTATAGATTTTTGCTAATTTAAAGCATTATATTGCTGCAAAGTAGGGGTAAATATTTTTTTAAATCTAATTTTGAGTGGAATTGTCATAATTTATATATTTTTTCAAAATAAGCAAGTTATTTTCAAAATCAATTTCTTGTCATTTTTCAGGTGGCAATACATCTTTAAGCTCCCTAGCCGATAAATGCTAACCACAGCTTCTACGACAAATTCCCACCGCCGAATTATATTTAATGAAAGATAGAACCATTTGATTTCTTTCTTACAATTCATAATTGCCCGAAAGTTGAACTATGTGAATACTTAGAATTTACTTTACTCGTTGTTATCGGTTAAAATAAAATTACACTTTAGAGACCAAATTGCGTTGATGGACAAACAACACAAAACAAAACTAATTATTTTGTTGTTCTGCAATGTCATATATGTCATTGTCGTGCTATTGTGCTTACCGTAGAATTGTATATATCACAACTAGAGTGGACAGTTTTATTCTGGCAATGTGTTGTTTGTGAGACGGGCATCTGATAAGGGATGGGGGAAGATGACGTAGCTCACATGGCGTCGTAGGCCTACATCGCGGTGAAATTAAGATCTTCTTGATATTTTAGGCCCTACAGTTTATGACAGTTTTATGGATGTGTGGTGGACAGTAGGCCTTATGGTCAAAAGAAAAGTATTAAAAAATAGTATGCTGGTATAGGCCTAATTAAATAATTATACAGAATCATTATAGAAAACTAAATCACTAGAAAGGCTATACTTACTGGATTCCGAGTGATCACGAGAATGAATCTTATTGGGTTGGTAGTTATACCACATATTATAGAAGTACTTTCTATAGGCCTCTTTGGTTGGACATCATACGCGCATGTAATCTGTCCCGTAGGCTTTCATTGAATGCAGCATATTTTGTCCTACCGTTTACAGGCCTGCAAATCCATGATGGATGTATTAAGACGTATTTACACTTCTCCCGTGCAAATACACCTGGAGTAACTGTAGGGAGTTTTTCAATTATATGACGGTCACTTCCACTACGCAAAAAACGAACATTCTGCGCACGCTCTTTGGTTTGTGAACGTGCGCAGAACGCAGGTCCGGAGGAACCGGTATGGCGCCCGCCGTATCAATATTTTGCAGTGGTAGTGGTTTTATTTGATTTTTTATTTAAACTGGTGCCATTTCCGAGCATCTGGATGTTTCAAGTTCGAAAAATAAATTATTACCTCAGCGGGTTGAGGTAGGTCCGGACCATTAACCATATAACGTAAACGGTTTCCCAAATTCAGACCTAACCCTGCTAAAGGAACGTACTAAATGAACGGAAATGCTACTCTGGAGCCTTTTAAAGGTGTAAGTCAGGGACGGATCCAGGATTGTGATTGTGCTGAAATCCCTATTTTGGTTTTGACAAGCGTAAAAAACCTGCTTGCAATGGGGCAGGTCCTGCTTTGTCTCTCGGCGTCATTATCCCAGCAACTGTGCATCTACTGTTAAAACCCCCAAAATCGGGTTAATTGTAGGGGGCTTAAGCCAGCTAAGCCCCTCCCCACACCCCTTAAATCCGCCACTGTCAGTTCTATACATAACCCCAACCTCAACTCATGGTGACGCTGATGGAGACTCCCCTGCCGGGCTAAATAATAATTCTTCTCATGCCGCTGGAAATTGTTTCGTCGTAAAAAGGACCATAACATTAATTGAACATTTTTTTTTCTAATACATTAGATTTACTACCCTCAAACTCCGGACTCCCTTACCTCCCGATGTTGCCAACAATCAAACCTGGGATCTTTGTAAAAAGAGCTAAAGAAATAGCTGCTTGATACCTATTAATTATTATATCGTTTTATCGCTTTCCTTCACATAGGCAGATTTAAGGGGGGGGGGGCTGGGCCGGCCCAGGTCCCCTCTCCCTTCCGGAAAGTAAAATAGGCCTATATCAATTGAAATCATTAGACATCTAAAGGCCAAAATTTTCCGGACCCCCCTAAATTTTGTACTCTCTACCGGCCCCCTTCCGGCCCCCTTTTCCAAAAGTCTTCATCCGCTCCAGCTTCACCTCTTCAACTTTTATAATGTCTGATTTAGCTGTTACTCCTTCAGGGTCATTGCTTTTCTGTTTTATTTCCTGTTGTCTTGTAAACCTCCTGCTCCCTCTTTTGTTGTTGATGTTTTTTTTTTTGCTGATCTACCACACATTTTTAAACAGGGAAATGCGGCTCTAAGCTGTTTGTCTGTATATAGGCCTAATTGTCATTCCAGTAATGGAAATAATTCGTCTCTTTGTGCAATTGTGCGACCTACAACAACTTGTCATGTATGTCGTAATCTATCATATTCATTTCAGTGACACCTTCCATCAATAAAAATGAACGAAGATTGAATTCGTGTTGTATTCAATATATGTAAAAGCCTGCTTAATTAAATACTGTTACCTCATCTCGGGTTTCTTCTAAAACGCCAGTGGACGACTTTCACATGCGTGTAACAATCTAACACTTAATTAGAAGAATATTTCGATATTTGATATACTATCAATTACATGCTAATTAAGATTGTATATTTATATTTCTAATTATATAATATTTCGAATTGGTAGCTAAACACTATCTTCAAAATACAATATAACACCTTCCAGATATTCAATAAGTAAACTAAACAGTGCCAAACGTCTACACCACTTGCAGCTGTTACCGAGATGGCCATCTTGCTTCATCGTACGTCTGTTATTCTATCTCCTTGGTAATTAACACGTATTTAACCCATCTCTTGGATGTCTAACCAAAAACAACGTAGATATTGGGCCGACAAGGGCCAGCGAACGACACCTATCCTTTCTTAGATAAATACGATAGAGGAATACTTCCACAGTGTAATTATAAGCCAGACACCCCAACCCGACAGCTGGCAAAGTTTGCAATCTTACCAATACAATTTCAAGTTGGTGTTTCGAGACTTATCTATGATCAGTAATTTCTCACACTATTGGTTATTAACATTATCGCAATTTTCGGTTTTCTTACGATTCCTAAAATTCATTTAGATATGTTCAGCAAGAGCACACCTGTGTGGAAATATGCAAATTAAATGCACCTGCATTGTAGCCAATGAACTCATTTATAAGAGGCACATTACTATTATTTGTTGTTGCGTCCGAGCTTCTTACCCCGCTATTTTCTCCATTTCTATTCTTAGTTCTGGTTCCAAATTTAGTTTTCAGTCTTTCAGCCGGTCAGTCACTTGCTACTTAACAAAAATGACATTCAAAATATGTTCTTTATCCGACCAACAGGCCGACAAACCGACCATGTAAAACAACTGATAAACATTACTAAGAAAAACTGCCTGCTTAAAACCAACAAAACGTAAAGCCGATCGATCTAAAAAGGTCGTGTATAACTGGTCGCGTCTTGTTATTGTTTTATACTACGTCTGCATTGCGACACGCTAAGCTCGTCTGCAGGTGTTGTGAACTTACCGTTGATGTTCACAGTGCCTCAATGTTTGATTGAAACTGGAAGTGTCTCGCAGCAGAGACGTTTATGTAATTGTAATGGTAGCAGTTAATAACACAAAAATGACCAAGTTGTGCATTTTCAAATGCCAAAGCTTGAAAATTGACAGAAAGTGTCTCTGATATGTGTGGATTCAAAATAGATGTGGTGCCAAAAGTTCCAATGTCCGCTATGGTCGCCATCTTGGATTGAAAATGTCGGAAAAACTGGTGTTATATCTCATCAACCACTAATCGTAAAGACCTGATTTTGGTCTTAAAATGTTCGCAACATACAAGTGTTTCTTTGTCCAAATATATCAGGAAATAACGTTATAAATTGTCGGCACAACTCATACAACCGCGTAGAAAACGAAACTTTTTTAAAGTCCCGTCTTCTTAATATCTATTGAATGCAGTACAGTTGAACCTTTCGTAAGCGGACACCATTGGGCCCGAGAATAGTGTCCGCTTACCGGAGGTGGCCACTTACTAGAAATTCAGCCGATAGATGGTCAGATGGTCTCAACGCAGAGGTCCTCCTAATTGTTTAGACACCGCATATTTTATTAAATGTTATTTATTAGGCCTATTTTTTATGAGCAATAATATGATTTTCAGCAATTTCGTTGGGCCACAAAATTACGAAAATTTCCAGGATGGCCGCTTATGGGAGGTAAATAGACATACAAAAAGAATCAAAATTAGGTCAAGAAATGTCTGTCCGCTTACGGGAGATGGCCACTTACGGGATGCACCAAATACATTTATTAGATAGGAAGAACAATTTGGATTTTGAATGGGTGGCACTTATAGAAAGTGTGTCCGCTTACGAGAGGTGTACGCACAGGGTGGTTCATCTGTAGTGCCAACAGTCCTGACTGTCTCATGACATGTGTATAACCCAATTTGTGAGTATTTTATACCTACCTACACCTTGATTTGCGCTTTTACATCATAAGCAAAATAATGATTACGGTAAATGACTACGCTCATTGGTATTTTCAATGAGCCAAATAACATGGTAAATTGACAGAGGAAATGGAATGGAACCTGTCTACCTGAATTTATGCGGTAAATTTTACCGTTCTACAAACGTCTATGAAACCCCAATAGCCTATTGCCACGCGTCGTCTATGAAACCCCAAAAGACATCACATACATCTGCGTATGTTATCGCTACGATGGTTTCATTAGTATCATATCATGTTTTTTACTTAAAACATAAAAACACCATTGGGACAAAAAATTGGAACTTATGATTAATAACATTTGTCAGACATGAGTTACTCGCACGTACGTTTTCAAATTAGGCTAAAAATTAACATAATTCTACAATTATATAATATTATGCTTAATGTTATCTCGATATAAGTGAGTACAGTGATACCTTGGGATTTGAAACCCTAGAAAAACGACTGTAGTAGGCCCTCGACACTGCTGCTCGATGTTGTTAAGTATATCGTTGGTGTAAGTGTTTGAACGATTGGCGAACTGATGTTGATTTAGAAAAAGCTTAGTCTGCTGTGGCACGCCATGTCGGACATATTTAACTATCGACGTTTTTATGTCCATACTGGCGTGTCATAATTAGCGAATTACTGTAAAACATCATAAAGAAAACATTACTCGCGAATACCTCATTTCTAATAGTCACCACCGTAGAAGTTAATATACGATAATATCACCACAACTCTAATAATAGTCCATGAGTTACTAATAATAGACAACAACATTCAGATAAAGAGTATTTCTTAAAATAGCATTCTTCACATCTTTAATTTTTTTAATTTCTTTAATATAACGTCATTAGTAAAATGCAAAACATAAATATGTTCGTTGTCTTTGTATCGACAAGAATTGTGCGTATAGAAGTGTTTACTAAACAAAAGGTTCAAATTGATATCGAGATGTCGTCTCTATTAAAATGTGCTCATCATGAGTGAAGCAGTGTGTATCTTTTAATACTAGGCCTATTTGTATAGTTAATTTACCAATATTTTTCCAATCTTTTTTTTTCGGTAACAATTACCTACAAAAATAACTTGACTTTACTGTTTTAAGAGACTACACGTTTTTAATAGGAGTAGATCCAAGATTCAGGTAAATGTGTGTGGGTGCGCACAGTATTTCCGATCTAAAGGCTTGTTCCTAATTTTAAATTTGACAAAAAATGTGATTTGCCATGTTTCACGTGTTATTGGCCGTTATGTTACTTTGGGGTAAATATTAGGGGCGCATACGAGAATGGGGCGCAAATTAACTTTGATGATATGCGGTAGGAGGAGGATTCGCGCTGGATATCCCCCACTAAATCCGAACCTGAATAGTAAAACTAATAGTAAACTATATATACATTATTAGAAGATTCACGGTCATGCTAGACAAATATGACATTATGAGCATTATAGGTACCATTTATGAAAATGTTGTTGGCGTTATTATTTTTACCACTACTACCGGTCCATCTATCTTATTATTAGTGTCCTACTAAACACCACGATATACCACGTGACGTCACAGCTAGGGTAATAATGACGCATATGGAACAATGATAAAACCTACTAAAGGCAAGAAAGTATAATGCATACTCCAAGCAATGAGATACACGCCATCGTGACAAGATTCAATATTTCGACATATATTATGTCATCATCAGCAGGAATAATTCCTGATGATGACATAATTTATGTCGAAATATTGAATCTTGTCACGATGGCGTGTATCTCATTGCTTCAGTATGCATTATACTTTCTTACTTGAAGTTGATTAGTTTGAACCTTTCGGATTCTACTAAGGACAGTAGTTTATCTTGTTTGTTGAGGATGATTTCCATCAACTGACAACCAGAAGCATAATTTAATTAATGCCTTAAGTTATTTTCGGAAAGTATCCGAAAATACAGTACCACAGACTTACGTGAGGACAACACCGTACACATACTTGTCCAATGGAAACAGTACTACCCTGTGCTAAGATATAAACTACTATAGTTACCCTGACGTGTAAATTGTAACCCTTTTAGATTTATTAAATTTTGGAAATGCGCCGAAAAGTTCGCAATTTTAACGAAAATTTTTGTCGGCATCAGCCCTTTTTAAGCTTTGTATATAGTTTCTCGAACTGTCTCAATTCTTGTTTAGCAACCGTAGTCAACGTAAAGTCTTTAATCTGTATTGCTTAATTTTCTTACTTGATGCTGATTAGTAGAACTTTCTGTCTCTTCGTTGTGTCATTCAATAAAATCTTTCGAATTCAACTCTCTTATTACCTCTTCATTACTTTTTTCTTTCCATGAGATTTATTATTCTGTTCACATTCCGAAATCTGCTAGTTAAACAATAGTTTGATGGAGCTGGACGTCTAATATTTAATGATTGGGTTGTTTTATATTACATTTGACGTCTGATTGTAGAGTGCAAGGAATAACAAATATAGGATTATTATATCAAATTAATGAACATTAACTGTTAAATCAAAGCATATACAAACTATCTTCCACTAATCCCAGTTCGCCAGTAAGGAGACATCATCAGTATCGATGTGGTTTCTGAATATTATCAGCATGTGGAATAAGCACATTGTTACGTGTAGTAGTGTCAGGAGCGGAATTAAGGGGGCCGGGCCGCCCCCTCCCTTCGGAAAGTAAAATATCAATATTATTAATATTGTCTACAAAACGAAAATATTCAGCAAGAATTGATCCCTTAACACGCTCCTGAGCCCATTTCCGGACATCTAAAGTCCAAAATTTACCGGGGAACATGTCCCGGACCCCCTAAGACTTTCACTCTCTATCGGCCCCCTTACGCCCCCATCTTTCCAAAAGTCTGCATCCGTCCCTGAGCATGCTTAATCCCCTCCCTGAAATCGACCTAAAAATATTGGTTAGTTGGTCTGACCACCGCAACGACCGCTAAATGCAGCCATGACGTCAAAATGGGATGCCAAAACGAAAATGAGGACACAACACACATCAGGGTTCATTAGCCTCTCCTCCCCTTAACTCTCAATCTTGGATCTTGCAGTTAGAGTGGCGTTCACACTAGTTGTTTGTATGAATGTTTTTACTTTTAAATCAAACTTAATTCAAGTCATTTTAATTTCAATGTAAGACTAGACGATGAAATGCGTGAGATTGTCGTTCAATTCCGAGTAGGCTTCTTAAGAAACTTAAAATATCTATTAGATGGGATAATTTGTTTATGATAAAAAAAATAATCTTAAATAAAAATGAATGAATGAAGTTGAACCACGTAAGTACCACCCTCATCAAGCCTAGAAATATGGTATCGTGCGTAAAATTGTATTTGTTGTCAAAAGACGAACGTTTACGAGGCATTTTGCCATAATGTAAACCTGCTGTGCCAACCCTGACTTGCAGTGCCCAGAAAATGTAATTTCTGCGCATGAGCTAGCATTTTGCATTGGAATTACAATCGAGTTTGTTAAAAAGACAAAATGCATACCGTTAATGATACTCAGTGGCACTTACTATCTGTTTATTGGAGCTCTACCTTTTATCCTTTTATCTACTGTTTATATTGTCGCTGTCCCCTTTTGTTTCTCTCAACTCATGCATTCATTTATATTTACTGTAATTTCTTAAACTTCAAGTTCTATCACAAAAGAGTAGGCCTTCTCCAATTTTAAATGTTCACAAGATTGTTACTGTATAAATATTCTGTTTTATTATCTGTTATAGGAAATATCTTACTGTCCAATGGTTTGTAGGAAAAGTATAAAAACCATTGTAACCTTCAATGACAACTGTAGTGGTGTTGGTGTTATTGTACGCCGGGAATAGTAGACTTGAGGAATCCGGTCAACTCGTCTCCAGAATGACTTGTCCTCAGTCAACAAGTCCCAAAGTTAACTCGTCCCCAATTTAAATTTGACGCCTATATAAAAAAATACAATGCTTGGGACATTAGCAAGTTTGTCAACAAAATTCCATTTTGTCGTAACAAAATATCATTTTGTCGCGACAAAATAACATTTTGTTGAAAAAATATATGCTTTTGTTTCAATATTTGTTGAAACAAGAATCACCACCATTTTGTGGAGACAAGAATCCATTTCCTCATCCAAGCAGTAGCGGATTTAAGGGTGGAGGTTGGGGAGGGGCGTGTGGGGCATAAAACACGGCAATGTAATAATAAACATAGATGCACAGCGGATGAATGTGGAAACTCCTAAAAGATAATATTGACCTGTTAATCTAAAAGCAGGTTTTTTTTATTTTTTGCTTGTCAACAAGAAATCGGGTCTTAAGCCCCCTCCCCCTCCCTAATTCACAGACTTGGATCCACCCCTACCCAAGTGCTATTTTATGGACGTAAAATGATATTTTGTTGACAAAACTACACCAGTTTGTATCGAAGAGTTGTTGTAAAAGTGGCCCTGTATATAAATTCCACCATGTAAGTAGAGCACGGTCCATTATTATTTGAAGTGTAAAATAAAGTTACCTAAAAGTGATCTGGGCCTAGGCAAGCTGCAGTAGTCAGTGTCACCAATGATCAGATTGCGGCTACAGATCAAAAACTATACAAGCAAGATCTGCGACCAAATGAAGCGATCCTTTTATAGTATTCAGAAGCGCAGCCAGAGGGGGTCTTGGGGGGAGGGGTCAGGACCCCTAGTATATTGAGAAAAAATATTTTTCTGGCAATAGATTGATAATGTGAAGAATATTAGTATTGCATGAATTGTAAACCAGTCATCGTTTATAATGCAGACTGGAACTCAACTTCGCATAATCTATTTCAATAGCTTTTCAAATGGCTGTATAAAAGATGACATCATTCAATTACCAAATTACGAAATTGTTTTTGAAACCTGAATCCATACTTATCCTATCACAGTGAGCGGTGACATTATTATATTATGTGTATTGTAATAATCTCAGCTTCTCCAGTCTGGGTGTCCCCATCTCAGCACTAACGAGTGTGGGAGTGAGGTGTGTATGTGGTTTTACCTTCATTTCCAAATAGTAACACAGTCGTGCCTCAAATGCATTGATTTTTTAAATGTCAAAAAGCATTTACAACACAAACGTGCACCATTTTCGATAATCTAGATGTTCCACATTCTAAAATTTTCGCATCTCAACCCAGCACCTTTGATGGAGCTGAAATGGGTGTGTTGATTTCTTCAATTGAAGACATATATTCATTCTTTGGTTACGTTGAATTTAAGCACCATTAAATGATTTTTTAGTGCCATTTCCGATCATAAATTGCAATATTCTAAAAATGTTTAGTGCCTAGTTCAGTAACGACCATGATGGGGCTGAGGACGCTCGCGCACAATGCACCGTCATGTCTGGATCCGCTCCTCAATGAACCCCCTTAAGTGACAATCCTGATTACGGGTTTGAGAAGTGCCACATTAAAAGTGGTAAATACTATATCATAAACCTAATTCCGAAAATACAGAGGTTTATATTTTAAAATGTCTCATCTCGGTTTCCCGTTTAAAGTAGTAAACAGTATCTTGTTAAATTGTGACACTTTGAAAAGGTTAGTAAGTGTATTCGAGTGTTGTATGGAAAGTAGGTTTGTTCGGTTTGAACTTTCAAACGTTGCCTCTCTTCTTTTCCAGTATTCCTAACCACTGTGCGTTGTGTGATATGGTACCACTTTGAACCCAACAGGCAGATCTGGAAAAACGGGCCATTTTGATGGACTTTAATGTGTATTTTAGCATGTAAAATAGCGAAAATTTTTCCTGGACCTGGACCCCTACCAAGGGCCCTCGACTGCCCACTGGCTCCAGCCTAAATTATTTTAAAGTGATAATACATCTTTATAATAGTATACATATAATTATCATTATAAGTAATACGTATAATACATACAACACATCTTGACTCGTAAGTCTAAAATTTGAAATCAAGACATTCTGATCTGAAAAACGGGACATGTTGATAGACTCTAATGTGTATTTTAGCAAGTGTAATAACTCAAATTTTTCCGGACCTCGACCGCGGGCCCTCCGCAACCCCTTGTCCCTGGGGACAACCCCTTGTCCCTCTGGAAAACGGCACATTTTGATTGACTCTAATATGTGTTTTTGCATATAAAATACCGTAAATTTTTTAGGGCCTTTGGCCCCTGGACCCCCACCGGGAGCCCTGTGTGGCCCCTGTCCCTCAGCCTAAATTGCTCGCTTCGCTCGCAAGTCTAAACCTTGAACCCATGACAGGATGAACTGGAAAACAGGCCATTTTGATGGAGTCTAATGTGTTGTTTAGCATTTGAAATAATGCACATTTTTTTCCGGGGCCTTCGGCCCCTGGACACCGATCAGGGGCCCTCGGCGTCCCCCTCAGGGGCGGATCCAGGATCCGCCGAAAGGGGGGGGGGGCGCACTTCTAAGTTCCGGGTGGGCGTGGTTCTTAGGTTTCCCTGACGAGCAAAAAAAAAGGGGGGGCTCTTCCCCTAATTTGGTGCTCTGGGGCCGTATTTTAGTCGGTTTTGGGTTTTTGTTGTAAATTTT
>JAOTQE010072367.1:0-29326 GCA_025631205.1 Nesometra sesokonis
TATCGAAAGCTTTTTTTAGGTCAAGCATTATTATTCCTGTGTATTTGCCATTTTCTATGTTGTCTATCCAATTTTCAGTTAAATTCATTAGAGCTGTTGCTGTTGAATAATTTGGTCTAAAACCAGATTGCTGTTCATAAATTTGAGAGTTTAAGTGTGGGTACAATTGATCAAATACAGCACGCTCAAGTATTTTGGATAAGATTGGCAGGATAGATATAGGACGGTAATTGCATGGTTCATTTCTGTTTCCATTTTTAAAGACAGGGCAAATTTTGGCTATTTTCCATTTGTTGGGAAAAATGCCAGTTTTTAAGGATAGATTGATCAAGTAAGTAATTGGTTCAATAATTGAGTCAATGGCTAGTTTAATTAGTCGTGCTGGAATTTCGTCTATTCCTGTAGCTTTGTTAGTTGATATGGACCTAATTTGTTTATGCACATATTCTGTGTTTACTGGTATAAAATTTATAATACCATTTTTATTTTGAATTTGTGTACTACTGTTTTCATTTACAGTAACGTCTGGAAATTCAATTGCAAGGCTTGGGCCAATATTGGCAAAATATTCATTTAGTGTATTTGCTATTTTAAGCGGATCTATTGTGGAGCCAGATGGTGTGTTTAGATTGGTTATTTCAGTTTTCTTATTTTTAGATGGTATAATATACCTTATGTTTTCCCAAATGGTTTTTGGATTTTTAGTATTCAATTGATTTAAAAAATAGTCTTTTTTACATTTTTTGATTTGATAATTAACTTTATTCTTTAGCTTACGATATAAATCCCATAATTGAGGAGTGTTTAACTTAATTGCCTGCTTTTTTGTGCGATCTCGTTTTCTCATTATTAGTATTAAGTCTTCGGTTAACCATGGGCTACTTTTATTTCGAACTTTTTTTCTTTTAAGGGGTGCATGTTCATTTATAATTTTTAAAACACTCAGTGTTTCTACCCCTGTGCATTGTTTTGTTTCGGGCGAATATAACGAACACTGCTACGATTTTCTTAACTGATCTTTCACTTTACCTTCAAACTTTTATTTTCAAAATGACTGACACTATCCTCTGTCATTGTAGAATCACATAGTGTCTATTATAATATATTTCGATAAATTTTGTTATCACTGGGTTAATTCAAAAGCCGCTTTTAAATTTTCATTTGTTCACAATGTGTGGTCGATAATTTTGGTTTTATAACTTTATTATAGTTTCAGATAAGTCGATTCTATGATTATTGTTCTTATTTTTTTAAACAATTACTTATCAGAATAATAATTGTTTCAACGGATTCTTAAAACCCGAATAATAATGAATTGGGCTAAAGTAGTGTATTTGTAATTTAAAGATTGATATTGAAAAGTTTTGTTTAAACGGTACGCATACCGGATAAGGCAAAGATCTTATAATGTAAAGACAGCGCTGGCAGATTTTTGCATGGAATTTCTGTAATGATGGCGTACGCCACCTACGTTCAATTCTATTTAACTCTACTCTATTTTGTAGGGGGCGTTATAAAATGTTTGTTTTATTCGGTAAAGGATAGATTCCCCACACTCTATGTGTTTTAATTTAAATATCATGAAAATTCAATTAGATATCTTGGCGGCTTATCCTGGCGAATCTGTAGTCATAATTGCGAGGCACGAAACAAAACTATGTAGAGTTGGTACAGCATATAGATCACTGTATAACATTTATTTTATCTACTTTTATATTTGTTTACTTAAATATATGTTTACATATTTATTTATTTACTTATTAATTCATTTATGTATTCAATTTCTTTATGAATTTGTTATATTTACTTATGTTGGTTTAATCAATTAAACAAATTAACAAATCAATAAATAAATCTAATAAAAAGACAAACAACTAATAAATCTATCAATAAATTTTATTTTGTCTACTTATTTTTTTTCTGTTGACTTATTTATATGTTTACGTATTTATTTACTGATTCATTTATACACTTTTTAAACTTATTTACCTATGAATTTATTTTATGTATTCTATATTTTACTTTACTTTTGTTTTACTTTATTTAGTTACTTATGTATATTAATTGAACAACCAGCCAACAACCCACAGGCTAAGCCCAGTTATTACCTACAGCCATAAAATAACACTTTAAGCTACACAGAGGTATCAAACAAGACAGCCCTTTAGCATTAACTAAATTCAACCAACAATTCTGTTAGGCGACACTGGCGAGTGGTTTGCCAGAGGATTGTTTCCTGGTATAGAGTGTATATCTTGGTTTTGCTAGACCTTGTTGACTGTTTATTAGAAATATTTTTTTTTTGTTTTTAGAGAATGGTTGACCAGTTTTAGTTGATAATTGGCTGTTGCTGGAAGTATTTTGGCTGGTTATATTTAAAAGTTTTGTATTACAAGAGGGATGTATCATGGTTTATGTTGATGCCTTAGTATTTGTAGAGGATTAATTGCTGTTTTTTTTTTTAATATCTTGGGGTTTCTTGATGGGTTTTTCCAGATATTTGTTGATTTCTTGATGTCACTGGAGGGCTAACAGTTTATTTTTTAGCTTGATGATGATTTCTTGGTTTTTAGGTGATAACTAGGTGTTGCTAGAGAGATGTTGGCTGGTTTTTGGTGTTACCATGGGGTTGCTTGATGGTTCTTTGTTGGTTTTAGTTGATAAGTGGGTATTGGCCAACCAGAATGCAGTACTATGTATAGGAACCAAGAAGGCCTGAATAGTTTTAAATCAATTTAAAGTGAAAACAATTTTTGTAATTTGGCAATCTCTTGCCATAGAAAACCCAATTTTATTATTATATATACATAAATTTACTGAATTTCCTAGTCTATAACGATTGAATGATTGATGTAATAATAAAAAAAACTGTAGCTTAAGATATAGAAACTGTCAAAGGTCAGAAAGTATGTTTCTGGACATTAATCAAACATTTTTCTCATTAAGGTAAATACAAGCATGCATATCCTGAACAATTTGCAACAAAGTTTGAGTTTATACGACCAGTGGTTACGGATATATTTTAATAAAAGTTCAAAGGTCAAATTGTCAAAAAAAGTATTCCCGGTCATTTTTTGACAAACTTTTTCATTACAACTAATAGGAACATGTATGTTGGAAACAATTTGAAATCAAATTCAAGTCTCTACAGGCAATAGTTACAGAGATACAAGGGTCCAAATATACAGGCGACCATTTTGAAAAACGTCTTCTAAAACTTTAATGCTATCGGTTTTGTAAAGCTATCACATATTTTCTGAGTCTAGGAGTCTAGACAATGCCAAAAATCAGCAATGAGCAATATTCCCCTATGTTGATACCGACCAAACCCATGCTGATAGACTATATGCCTATAGTTTACTGCAGGTTCATTCATGTTTACTATTTTGTGGATAGGGACTACCCATGACTCTCTCTATGACTGTGACTCTAAAATCTGACCGTTGTCAGCAACTAAATCAGGGATTGCTACATTACCTTTAGACTGGCTTCTGATATAATTCCAGAAACATTTCCCATTTGTTATAGCAAACTGAAATACATTCCCGGGTGTAAAAAAAAAACAAATCTTGTTTACTTAAGTACTTATTGTAATAATTTAAGATCTGTTTTTATAATAACTACTGGCTGCATTTTTTACAGGTGTTCCAAGGAATGAAATAATCTCCATAAAAGTCAGGAGCCCCAACCCTTACTATACACCGTATCCACGGACGCAAGCGCCATGTTTTATGTACGAGTTTAGCATTTCTACCTTTTAAACGAAACTTTTTGATTGTTTAAATAATACGAAAAATAATCATACAATCGACTTATTTGAACATATAATAGAGATACATAGGCTACCATTCAAGGTAGTGTAAAAAGTGTGTTTTTAGTCTAGATTACAGCTTACATTACATTATTTAATTTCAAATTATATAAAGCAGCACAATGACTTTCAAATTAATCTTTTAAATTATGTATTTTGTAAATCAACAACAAAATCAATACAAATAATATAGTGAACTAAACGAAATTTAGAATTGCTGCATAGAACTTTTTTGACGTATGTTATTAATTTTCTTATTATAAAACTACGTAAAATTCCATATAACCACGTCTATAGGCCCACGCCGAGTGTAGGCATAGTCGTTGCTTCATTGTATATTTTCGAAGTGCATACGTTTTTCAAAATTGGCTTTGTGTCGGGATTTAATAATTTAGGCCTAAGAATTGTAATAAGAATTCAAAACTTTGATTAAATGTAAATGAAAATGTTTTGTTGACCACTCCTGAAAACAATAGAGCCAACACACCATCTTAAAAAAAAACAAACAATAATTAATAACAAACTACACACCTAATATATCTAAATATATTTATGTTTTAATGCTCCTAAAAGCATTTAGTTGCATGCTATTTGACATCTTATACGATATATTTTTACAAAATTTTCAACGCTGTGCCGCTGCGTTACTCTGGTTGCTATGGGGTGTTTGTTTTTTTCTTACTCACCATTTCGTGAAAAGAATCGATGGCGCCTGACCTAATTTTTATGTTTGGAACAGCAGTGTTTTTGTAATAATGAAAATAATTTACTTATAAATGTGTTACCTATAATTAAAAAAAAAACTAAAGCTAGCCATTATACTTTTTGAATAGATTAAATGGTATACTATATCCTGAGTTAGCACAATAGAAACAAAATTATATTTATATTGTGTAGCCTATTCAATGCTACACTAATTAGGCTTGACCTTAGGCATATCCTGTAATCCTTAGATGTAAGCAGTTATATCTCCACAGGGCCACTAAATATTTTGTGCTAGCGTCAAACATTTTTCTACAGTCAGCACTGTATCTCAGTTTCCTATGTTTTAATGTCATCAGCCAGACAAATGTAAATATAGTGCTTCTTATTAAATTAGTTCCAACATTTCTATCTTACGTATACTACAAACTTCTCCCATTTGTCTTTAACATTTGGAATTGACTTCGGTTTTTACATTTCTTGCAACTTTTATTTCTCTCTGAAACTGCCTTAGGCATTCCTTATTTTATCCATAACGGTTTTTGATTTTCTCTCTTTTTTCTTGGGGAAATAAGAGTTTTAATTGAACTACTCAATATGTCATCGGGAAACCACCAGGCCTCCAGACCTCTACGATTTCTAAACTCGAAATCCCAATCTACGTATCCAGTAAACTTTTCAATTTTATTATAATATTCATGTACATTAAAAAACCAACGGACATGTTTTGCTTTTGTCTTTTTTAAAAGCACTAACATGACGGTGTGTGCTTAAAATTCGCCAATATGAATTTGTTTTGTATATTATTATCAACCTAGGAATCATCTGTTCGCATGCTATTTATTGACAATTGAAACCTGAAAATCATAAACAATAATATGGCTGCGACCATGTAAAACGACGTAAGAGGAATTAGATCAAGTGACTGAACATATTTACTCTAATATAGTGTTCAATATTAAATTTTGCTGTTAAATATAATACACTAGTAAACAAAAAAACCATCTACTTGCAATATAATACATTAAACTGGACATGCAACAAAAGGGACAACACTTTATTCAGCATAACTTCGATAATTTATAGTTGTTAAGTAGAAAAATAATTTTGAGTATTATCATTATAGACTCATTTTATTGTATTAAATATAGTAATATCAATTGATTTCTTTTTGTAATACGAGCAATAAAATAATGCATAATCATGTTTGCATTGTTTCGTTGTATGCTAATGGGTACTACAAATTTGTTTTTAACATTATAATCTACCAATATGTGTATTGTATTTCTTTACATATATAAGAATTATGTACCATTATAATGTAATAATTGTAATATGTTGTATTTAATGTATTTGAACCTATGTCAGTTTCATCATTGGTTACCTGAAGTTGTATTTGAAATTGAATTTAAATTGAAATAATTTTAAATACAATTGAATTTTATGGTATACAAAGGTCGTGTTTCCGTAGAATCCATTATTTGATAAATTGGGTTTATTGTAAACGTTCTATTGGTCGCGCATCCCAAGGCATTAATGTTAAGGTTACCGTATACATTTTTTCAAGTAGCAGATTTCTAATTATACTAGTTTATGCACTGTTAATTCCAGGCTTTAGTATTGACAGTGGTATGGACCCACTTATTGTTGGATTATTCAGTTAATGGGATATATGTGTTAGACCACGACCTTTGCTTTCATACAAATGTTTTGATCATTATCCTAAAACACTTTTTTTTTCATTTGAAAAATTACAAGATATAGCAATAACCGTCAAAAGTATCGGTCACGCTATAATAACCCCAACTTTCAATGCCGCTTACACTACTGCATCCAGATCTAGGTAGTGTTACTGGGTAAATAACCTCCCCACTTTCAACCCAACCAGCGGCACAGCAGTCATACCCAGCAGCATGTGCCGCCTCCAACTGTGTTCTTGTTGCTAATGTGCCTCCTTCGTATGTCAAACATCTCGACTTTGCATCATCGTATGTAAGACTGTATCTAGAAGTATCTGACACGTGTATAACACGATGATCAGGATATGGATCCGGAAAACTAAGGTTTTGATTTGGTAGAGGGATATAGCACATGGCAAAATACTTATTTATAGGGTCGTTTAATTCAAGTCTATTACCTGTCGGAAAAAACCAAAATTCTGATGGAATATTATCAACACAAGCATTTCCTCCCAATCCGCCCAAATGCCATCCATCTATGCAAAGGTCAACTCCTACTGATCGCGAAGCGCTATACACCTCAAAAGGAGTCGCCAGTCGACCACTAACACTACATCTCCTCTCGGATTCGCTGGCATTAAGTTTACTCCCGTTGACATCTGCAAGTCTTATTATTCTCTGGTTTGTTGAAATATAGTCGAATGCACCTAATGCTTGGTTATATTCTTTGTAACAATAGTACCCACTGTAATGTGATTTAGAAGGAAAGATATTGCTACGTTGATCTGGTAATTTCAGAGTGCATTTATCACCCGATATTTCAGTGAAAGCAATCTCCCCACTGATAAGCCAGCCTTCCTCGCAGTTGTCTAGCCGAGGCTGAAAGGCGTTATAAAGCTGTTCATACGATGCAAGAGAACCAAGGTTATTACTGCACATGTTGTTGGAGTCTCCATAGTTGATGCCAGTTGACACAAAATGTATACCATCTGGAATAAATACGATTTTACTTTAAATATTTTGATATAAAATGAAAGAGTGTGATTTAAAGTACACTTTTATATTGAACAATACAGAGGTTGTGTTTATGTATTATTATGTTTCATTATGGGATATAAAATGTATTTTGTACCAGGAATTTGGCACAACCCCACTCTTCCATAGATTCACTAATGGTCAGGGGCGGGGTAACCGGTTGGCAGCTACAGTGAACGCCGCGCGATCGCCGTACCTGCTAATATCATGCAGTGGTTGTGGCTATTACTTTTGGACAATTTACAACATTTTATTATAGGTTAAAACGTGTTATTTTCAAGTATCTATAAGGTTAATATTCTATAACTTTATTATCTCAGCCAATCCATACTTTGGCTAAGGTGGACAATTGTAGATCGTAACTTTTTACGTAGGTCGAACGTCCACTTTCACACATCCAGGTATCTGATCTTCCTGTAGAAAAATAAATGTTAATGAAACGTGATATTTGAAGCATATATAAGTGTAAATTCTACAGAGGTATGCCATGGCAAAAACAACCAAGTTGTCGCAAAATTGAAAAATGAAGCTAATATTGAAACCATATTACACTTGAGGTGAGCTTTAAAATGAGGGGCCAATTATAAAAAAATCGAACATCTATAACCATGGGATTAATAGTTTGTTGCTTATGAATAACTTTTCGTTCGACAATTTGGTGGTTTTGACATGACTTGGCCCTATTTGCGAAAACCTCAGTAACCGTGGTAGTTCTGAAGTTAACGGGACTTTCTTGTTGTACAATTCAGATTCCTACTATTTAGTAGGTGTAAAGCATAAGTTTTCCACACTGGATGACTTTGAGTTCACCAGGTCCTAATGTATACAAGCCAAATTTCAATTTCTTCTTTTAAGAATTCTGTTCATGGGATCAAAATCAAGATAATGAGTCAAAAACGCAAATTCCGGACATATTTTTGTAGTGCACAATTTAGAATGGAATCATTTTCACCCCGGAGGCCATTTTTTTCTTTTTTTTTCTTCATTATCTTTCAGGTTTGTTTGACAATATTTTCTTTTCTCACAAACAATTTTAACATATTTAAAATCTGTTCGCTTGTACAATTTTAAATCCTCTTCATTTGTCATATTTTTTTTACAGAAGTCCAAGATACTCCAAGTTTCCTCATAATCTGTCCATGCAATTTGTCAATGCAGAAATATATTGTCTTCTGTGAACGAAGTGCCTCTTCCTTATAATAAAAACATTTTTTCGGAGCAAAAAGTTTTTGGTCCACGTCCACTGAACAGCTTCTCTTGTAGAATACCTGCTCTTTCAAACTTTCAAATCGTATTGGTAAATGTATTTTTATTCATTTTTGTGTAGAAAGACTTTTTAGTGAAACATCTTATGTTGCTATTAATTTCTTGTATGATCCAAGAATATTACATTGATTTAAAATCATACTTACCTGGCAGAAGAGTGTCTTAAACCCTAGTGCCTGATAATTTTTGTCATATGATCATCGATTGATGCGTATCATACAAGCTCATTGTGTGCTCTATCCATTACAACTGACATGCGATATAATGCGGGTCACCGGAACGTGCGTTTTGGAGGCTATGTTTTAATTTTAAATCTGTACAAAAACTACTAGGGATGACTTTGAAAATTCGTCGATATGATACCAACACAATTTAATTTGAATGTGTATATTTTTAAATAGTTGGACCGTAGAATAGTGGAGCAATGCATCATCAAAGTACGGGCAATTTTATGCCGCCAGATATAGAGGTCAAAATACAATGATATACTGTACGCATGTTTGATATGTAACAAATGTGGCAGAGCAAAGCCAAATTAGGCGTAAGTAATATAGTTTTACACAATAGGAAGAAGACAAAAATGGTCAAACTATTAAATATTTTATCTAAAAAAACATACAGATTGAACATTCAACTTTTATACTACACTAGCATTTTTCAGATTAATGATCAAGAGATTTAAAAACAATGTAATTTCATTGACCCTGCTTATATTCTAAATATTTTAACTTTGATTTTTAATAACTTTGCAAAGAAACATCGTATGGAACTAGTTTTCTTTATGTTTAAGATATCGTGTACTTTCATAATTCATAAATATTTTCATTTTTCCGATTTGGAATTATTGCAATCATAACCAGAGATATAATCTTTAAAATAAATAATAAGACGCAAGTTATTAGAATTCCGATATTTCAGTTTTGCACATTACCAAACCTACATAATAGCCTGAATTTCAATATTGTTAAAGTCCACTAATGTATCAGTAGTGTTGTAATAGTTTTGTCTCAGTCATAAATATAATGTCCGCTTTATATATATTTGGCTCTTCCGTCAAGAGGTCATGTGTTTTCGAATTCAAATATATGAAACCTCTTCCTTTACGCATTATGCAGTTGTGTATCTTAAAACTACAAACATTATAATTGCACCGACAATTGAAGAATTCCTTGTTGTTGGATGTGAATTAAATAAATAAATTTAAAACAAAATTTTCAATTTCAATTATTATAATCGTAGATGCAATATTCCTTTACAGTATTCTAGAAGAACCAAAACCCAATGATTTTGCTTGATAAAAATGGTAACAATGATGTCGCTCAATATATTAGAATATGTTTTTTTAAAATATAATGGAAGATTTGTACGTACGTTCTTTGAAGTCATCATCTAATACCTGAATAGAAAAAGAGAATTAAATTAGTTAATTAAGCTCATATTGCTCTACTTATTTATATTGCTTCCGTTTTGTTGTTCACCTAAAATAATTATATACTCATGATTGTCTTTCTTTTACTATTCTGCAATAGTCTAAAAAGAGGTGATTGAGAATTGCATTGCATTGTGTCTGTTGGCGAAGTGGTCCTAGATTACATCATGTTTAAAGTAAGGTTGGCTACAAACTAAATTATAATGCAATTAATAACAACCAGTCTGGTTGAAAATTAATTTTAAAAACTAGTTTGAAGAATTGGATGCTGAAGCGTCGATTCAGGAGGTGCCAATATTACCCAGTTCTTTTTATCGGCGACCATCGTAAAATGATCGTTCTCACCAGATTTGATTCTGACAATATTTCCACTAAAGATCTATTGAATACTACGCTCTGTTAAATATATTAAGGAACTTCCTTTATATACTTATGCAACATATTGCATTAATACACGTAATCCATGTGTTGTTGTAGTTTGTCATTTCGATTACAAAATTCGGGATCCAGCATCATTTCTAAAAATAGCCCTTAACGATTTTTTTTTCAGTCAGGTGAATTGAAAACCGGGAATATAAAACACGTTAATAAACAATGTGCAATGGAATGTTTGTGAGCATTGTGAGGTAATACAGATACATCGAAGCGTAGGTGAGGGCAACTTCATTCCCAGCAATATCTCTATTGGCGTTCCCAGAACCACGTAAATGTCTCGGACTTCCCAACCCTGATTTGATTGATACGCCCTATCACCCATGCTAGTTGGTAAAACAAATTATACTACCTTCTCCATGTAATCAAACAAACTATTTTGTAGAAAGTTTTCCAAAGCAATTTTCTCTTTTACTTCCTTGTTTACATGACATAATCTGTCCTGTTTGCTGTAGTTAACAGACCAACAGTATTTTTTCCTTGAACAAGCCAACAGACATTGAAGATGATTGATATCAGCCAGTTCATAACTCCACCCAAGAAGAATGTGCCGTGAAGTAATATAATACTGGGCAGAACGTGCAGCTGAACTATCCATGACAAGGAATAAAATGATGAATACGGACCTCATTACGTTATGTGGAAGTGTCTTTATTTCGTGAAGGACATTCTTGTTCAATGAAACAATGTTCTGTAAATTACATTAGATTTGTGAGGAGGCCGCATAATTTTATATTCAGTTCATTTACTTTGTCCCGTTATTCGTGTTTCAGTTCGTTGCTCTGATATCAAGTTGTATGTAAATTTGCCATTAATAAAGACAATATCGATTACACAGAAACGTGATACTTTTAAAATAAATTATAATAGTAGCCATTTCATTTTGACAATATGTGTGATTCATGAAAATAGACCAAACACAAGGCAATGATTAACGTTTTATAAAACAAAATATTGATTTGTCGTCGGTTATGTGTCACTATATAATTAAGGTGACAAACCTTCCAAATTACAAAAGTTTATCAAATAATAACCAATGAAATATTTCTGCCATAGTAATCCCATGAGATATGTTCGAGTTCTCATCACAAAATAAGTATCATGGTACAACAATTCAAAATTGAGTTATTGCTACATTTCAATAGCATTAAGCTGTAATCTACAGTCTAAATAACAATCTAATATATTGTCTCAATTTTCATCTCGCCTACGGTTTGATTCATTCTTTGATAAGTCCTCTGATTCAAACCAATTAATATCTAACAATGAAGCATAAACAAATTAACCAGAGATTTTCACCCACTCATATTATTATCAGAATCCTTGTTTAGTGGTGACTACGTTCTTGAAATTAAATTGCATTTTGTGCTTTTAGGTAGGGTAAGGCATCTCTTTACTTTTATTCTGTCGGTCGTATTCTGTCCAATCAAGTTTAAACAGTTATTGCCTCCCGGTAAAACAAAGTTTTCCTAGAGTTGTTAAAATTTGAGTTTGTTTTGTGTGTGAGCACGATAACTTTTGAGGGACACGTGATGGGGCCTATAAAACGAAGACCTAAGACCCAAAAACGAAGACCCCTGTTTTTTATTTGTTATTTGGATCATGATGCATCACTCTAACAGAAAATCATCACCCCGCCATTATTCCCACATTTTCCAGCGTCTGGAACATCTTCAAATTTTGAATTTACAATCCTTACCTTAACCCTTAACCCAATGAGTTCTAATTGGGCACCCATGTCACATGGCTAGGAAGCCACATTGGCTTTTTCAAAATAATTTTTGGCCACAATATAAAAACTCAAAACATCCAACTTTCGAAATTACACTCCTTACCTTACTCCCAACCGTCGAGTTCGAAAGGGCATCCCATGTCACATGCCTTGATCACCATCTTGAATTAAAAAAACACTTTATGGTCCACTACTCCAATCCAAAAACATCACACATTTCCTCGATCAGACAGACAGTGCAATGAGGTTAATTTATAGTTTTTCATTAGTTCTATAATACAGTAAAATTAAGCAGGAAGTTCCCCAGTTCTCGTCAGTTGCTGTTTGGTGGATGGTTCGATCGGTCCTTTTTGTGCGGCTGGTCTCTATTAAATTTAACATCTACCCGGCCTCTGGTTGTCCAATTTCTTAGCAGGAAAGTTCTAAGTAATGTGTCTGTTCGATTATGTTATGGTTGGTTATTATTAACGTATTTTTCTTACTTGAGTTCTTATTTGAGTGAATGCGTCGTCCGAAAGCTGATTATATGGCCCACTACTCATCCATCAGCTGTAAAATATACCATTTTTAGCCGTTTAATTGTTTATTGCTTGGTTCTCTTTTCTCGGTCCCTCTGATAAATACATCGTAGGGAACTTTAAATTATTTAAATGCATACTTAAATTCAAGAAAAGAATAAAAGAGAGGAAAACTGGTCCATAACTACAATAGGGGCTTGCGCCTTTTTCGCCGATCAGAATATAAGTCCGTGATTCGCAGCAGTTGAGTCTCAGTCATTCCAGACTCAGGCGCCTCCTATCCTATCCTAAATTTTAAAATGTGTTCTTTCCAAAAAGTATGTAGTTTAGATTTGAAAATATTTACTGATGGAGCACTAATTCCTCTGGGAATTTATTTCATGTACATATCACTATATGAGAAAGAGTATTTTCTTAAGTCTAGTTTACATTGATTTTTATATAGTTCATTGTCATGTTTTATGGCAAGAAACAAATTGAAAGAAATATTTACCCGGTTCCAGATTAACAAAACCTCTGATTATCAAAAAAATCTTGGATAACATCAGACCTAAGTTTCCTGTTTGAGAGTAAGCAGTCCAAGTGTTCTTAATCTTTGTTCATAGGGCAGAACTTTTTAGCCATTTGCCAACTTTGTCGCTCGAGTCCTTGGAACTACCTCTATTGCATTTATGTATTTCTTTAAAATAAGGACTCCAGATGTTACTATTTGTTTTTAAGTAATGTCGAATCAAGGATCTATAGATAATGCAAAAATTACGGTGTTTATGAATGCCAATGTTCTCTTAATTATTTCTAACATAGAGTTCGCCTTATTGGCTATTTGATTAGCATGTTCATTAAATTTAAGTTTACAGTCAAAGATTATACCAAAGTCTTTTTTACTTTAGTTACTGGTTACTTTTCGTTCATATATATATGTTTCTTTACGTTATGGCCAATGTGCATAACATGGCCATTGCTGGCACTAAATCGTAGGTGCCATAATATGAGTTAGTCCACTTTTGTAGTTTTTGCAAATGTTTTTGTAAGATATCAGATCAGGTAGATTAGTTGCTAGAACTTCGTGTCATCAGAAAATGAATGCACCCATATGAAAGATTTACAAAATAATAAATAAGATTGGGCCTAGTACACTACCTTGTGCGACACCAATTAAAACATTAGTGAAGTTAGACTAGAAATTGTTTAACGTCACACATTGCACTTCGAAAATGCCTTTATTTACAATGTCGCAACAACTAGGGCCTACCCTCGGTGTGGGCCTATAAACGTTGTTATATTAAATTTTACGTAATATTATAATAAGAAAATTAATAGCATACCTCAGAAAAGTGTATTTGGTATTTTACTTATCAAATTTATGCTATGTAGTAATTATCAATTGGGATTGTTTCATTATATTATTTTTATTGATTTTGTTTGTAGTTTTAAACAAATATAAATCTAAAAGATTAAGTGGAAAGTCATTATGCTGCTTTCAATAATTTGAAATTGAATAATGTAATTTAAGTAGTAATCTACAATAAAAACACACTTTTTACACTACCTTAAATGCTAGCCTATATCTAGACATTAACTCAAACAGCATTTGTACACACCAGACAATGGTTATACCGTGTATTTTTTAAAACGGTGATGAGCTCTATTTTCATTTGCTTTTTATTGTAAGTTCATTTAATTAAAAAAAATGTATTTTTTCAGCCTCATTTTGTTTTTATGTTATCCTTAAATTTTTTTAGCGATCTCAGCCTTATTGTTTTTTTAAGTGTTCTTTTTATTTAAAAAAAAGTATACAGTTGTGAGTTTAATGACAGATCATGCAATTCCATTGTTTTTTGAGAAACCAAATATAATACATCGAACTACCATAAAAACAAAATCAAAATATTAACCTTAGGCCTACTTGTGATAAATAGCTATGAACTAGTTTCGTCAAAAGAGCATAGCTACTGTTCTCACATTTTTTGTACCGTACTATTATGTTGACCAGGCTTGGACCTAGCTCTGTTCTAGGGCCCTCGTAATGATCCGATCTACGCGGGCGTTAGCCCATCCAACGAGCCTATCGCTGAATCAATTTCGCCGGTGACGAAAAAATGCCTGCACATTACGAGACTCTTACAAAATATTCAACCAGGTTACTTAAAGTAAAATCGTATTGTGCCTATCGCAATAACCTGACGAATATAGTTTGACAACAATTTTTGAGGACTCGCGCGCGGTTTGTTCACGTCGACTGCTAACACCTGAGGGCGCGTGACTTTTTATCTCGTTTTGAATAGGTTGAAACAGCTGTGTTTACTGACTAGAGGGTGAGCGAGCGAAGTCTATATATAAATTCACGTAAGGGATATTTTTAGTAAATTGCGCGTAATTTTTGGATTCTTTACTTAACAGTGTTTTATGTTTGGCCATACTTTGGTACTGATTTTTACCACCTAATAAACACCAGTCAACAAATTAAGTTGACTGAGACAATTAGTTATTGACAATTAAAACGACTTTATTGTGAATGGTTTGGCCCGAAATAGGGGTGTTTAGCTACTTTTTACAGGCTCTCTCTGTTCGTCCATGCTAAAACATACCCGCACACAATAAAGCAATGATAGCATCAATCTCTGTTTACAATTTTTATCCGGTGTTGCCGTTTTATGGACTATTTCAGACTGAAACACTTTTTCTGAACTACTTTTTCTTGTTGAATATTCATGTTTCTACTGATTATTCATTACTGTGAAACAAGCCCTCTCTCTGGGCATGCTCGCTCAAAACTTTTCTAGCACACGGTCGATCAGGAGCGATCTTGGTATGTTTTTTCAGAATCAATGATATTTTATTTTATATTTATTAGACGAGTTTAGTTTAGTATCAGTACTAGGCCTAACGCCTACTAGGCCTAGTCCCCAATTCACTGTCAACCCAGAGCTTTGGGTGTACATAAGAGGCCTTCCCCCTTAGGGCTTGGCCTAAACTAGGCCTAAGCTATTCAGCTAGGCCTATAGCCTAAACTAGGCCTAGCCTAGGGCGAACAGGACAACTCGTATCCATGGCAACTCGTACCCAAATGGATAACTCGTAACCACGGTAGATAACGGCATTGCTGCTCCTAATTTAAACTACAACTTATTTAGACCAACTATTCCTATTTTATATGAATTTTATATTCTAATATTAAAATATGTATTGTTTTGTTAAGTTTTCATTTAAAAATCCAACTCTTGGGAGACAAACTAGTGATTATGCCGCGGGTAAGATTTATCCAAGATTTATGAGTTGGTAGGTACGAGTTGGCATGGGTATGGGTAGACTATACAGATACAGGACAACTCGGCCCACAAACCCGAGGTCTCGCCCCCACTTTCTTCGCATCCTGCATCAGCCCCTGAACCTAAGGATAATGGGGATTATTATAATACATACAGGCCATCCTCATTCAATTAATTTTTTTGGGAAAGATACATTACTCCATTAACACCACCCTCTCCCCACTACCGATATCTGTAAACACAAGCCAGATCAATGCATGCATTGAGGCACTGTGCAGTATTGAATAGCTAAAGGTAAACGTTGCATTTCGACACCGACAATAGTTAGTACATGCACATATCTATCATTTACTGTTTGTCATTTTCTCTGAAACAGCTTTTGTTGAACAACTTAAATCATGGAGGTGGTACTAGTGAATGATGACAATGATGATGCAGGTGTGTATTGACAAATTTAATAAAATATTTTCCAATCTTGGATTGGAAGGGGTGTAAACAACCTGTACTCTTTACTCAGTCCCGTATTAAGAGGGGTACGATGTGTGCGTAGGTACCCCCCAAATGATGAAAGATCCACATTTTCAGTGACAAAAGAGGAAACCTCACTCACAGTAAAAAGGCAGAAATGGATGCTCAATGACATAAAAACCAGAAAACTGCAAACATTTTTTTGCAAATGACGTTTTTCTTTGCTTGTCAAATCGTAAATGGCAATGGATGTCTGGATTTTTGGGCAAATGCACCTCCCCATTGTAAATCCTGGTTACGGGCATGTCCCTTTTATGTGTACAGCTATACTCTATCAAAACTCAAATTGTTGTGAGCTCATTAATCTCACATTAAATCACTTTCATGTAGTTGCCCTAATACAGGAATGACTTGTGGCTCACTGCTGCATTTTATTTTCAAAAAAAAGTAGCATCAGTGATGTAAGTGTGGATGTGTATTTTAGCTGTCAATTGACCCTGTGAACTGACCCAATTTATACAAGTGTGTGTGTCTGTGTGCAGTTATATTTTAAAGAGTGTAGTAAATTTCCAACTTAAACTTTACTATTTGATTGTTTCATAGATATCATTACAATATCAAGTGGGATGTCCTCTGTTGAAGTAAGCCCACAGAAGGATAACCAAGATCATAAATCAACTTGCAGACATTTCAGACAGGTAATTGTGCAATGAACAGTTTTTATGTACAGTATACTACAAGCAACGATATACATGCCATCGTAAATATTGTAGATCCAATTTTTCGACATAAATTATGTCATCATTCCTGATGATGACATAATTTATGTCCAAATATTGATGATGACATAATTTATGTCGAAATATTGGATCTACAATATTTAGTTTTTATGTGTATATAAAGATTTTTTTTTCTCTATAATTTCATGAGTTCTAACAGCCTTGTAAATTTGGCACAACCCATCTGTTAGGAGAACCCAAAGATCTTTGCAATTGATTTAGTTTTGCGTCATGGAGAATACAACAGCAGATGTAATTTGTTTTGCCCATTTGGAACTCTGGCGTGAAAATGCACCGAATAATACTCAGTACAGTTGAGAATACTCCTAAAAAAATTGTTATTGGGTGGGACACGAACCCACAACCTCCAGCTAACTAGCCTTACTCAAAATACTCAAAATCCGTAAATATTTGCGGTAGAGTATAATAAATAAGCAGTGCCATTTTAAATTGCATATTTTAAACATTTTTTTAATACTATATCTCAAAATTGTTAATGTACTTGTAGTATGAAAGTTAATTCTTAAACTGTAAGTTTTTGAAATGAAAGAAAAATTGAAAAATTTGACTTTTTTGTTGATTTTGGCTATAGAAAACTAGATTTGCAACTTATCCCTCCTCTGGCTTGGACAATATACTGATAAAACAATTTTTAAATGCAATTTTCTCAAAACGTACATTCTAAATTTCAAATTTTGATTGTTCATAACTTTACAGGAAATATATGAAACTGATTTTGTTGCATGTTAAAGACAATAATGTGTAGTTTCATAGTTAATAAATACTGTAAATCAGTTTTCAATTTTTCGACTTATCCCTTCTTTGGTTTGGCTCTGCCACTTATTATCTATCTAAAGTGTACATTATTTTTTCCATTCAAATGTGTAAATTTATCAAATTCGTAATTTAAGTTTTAGTAAATATTACGTTTTGTTTCTTGCACAGAGACTGAAAATGCATGATATCAAAGTGAAGACAGAAGATACCGATGACAGTATAGAAGAAATGGTATGGTACAATGAATGTGTTTACATAATAATTATAGGCCTACTAAAAATTTCACTTCATTTTGTACAGAGGAACAAAAAAGTGTAAAATTATTCACATGGGTAAAGGTCATTGGGACAAATCTATAGGCAAAAATTGAAGTTTAAAATTTAAAGTTTAAAATATACAGTTATTTGTGAGATGCATATTTTCATAAGTTCCTATAATTTATAGAATTATAAAGCCATTTTGTTGGTTATTCTGATGCATTTCATGCTTGAATTTCTAAGCAAAAAACTGAAAATGTTTCTGTTAGTTATTTTGTATTGGATTATTTTGGTCATTAAGTAAATTTTATCATTAATTTCTACACAATGTATAATATACATATTATTTTAATGCTATTTTTTACTTGCAAAAGCTTAAATACAGTTAAACTTGCCTGAGTCGACTTTGCCTAGTTGAATTATTCATAAGTCAAAGTTATATTTCATGTCATACTTTAATACGAAAAAATTCATTGCATTGCAGGATGTTTGTCAGACACTTGAAATTGAGCCCAATAGCAGTGATGAGAGTGATGATCTGCAAGAAGCCCAGGTAAGATGGTCTCAACAATGTCATTATTTACCAACATTATGTTGACCATCTCTTGAGGTCAATCAATGTAGATAAGGCAGTTGGCAATGACGCTAGGCCAAATAAAATTAATTACTAGTTTCACATCCTGGATATGATTTTTTTTTCATGAGGGGCTTTACTATTTGATGTTTCCTTTTTTTTAATAACATGCTAAGCGGAAACTACTACTGTACACAGATTGAATAAAGAAGCAGGTGAAAAAAGTAAAAAATAGCCTTTTACATTATGTAGTTATAAAAATTGTTGGGAAAGCTGACTTTATGCTGAAAACTGCTCAAAATTTTTAATTTTTTCATGGAAAAAATATCATTTTTGTGAAAAAAAATATCAAATAGTAAAAAAAGTCCATGAGGCACCAAAAATCGATGAGGGTGGGGACGTGAAATAAATAATTTGACTAGCACTTTTTCTGATTTGAAGATTGCAAATGTCCCAACACATAAAAATGGTTCAAAATCTACAGTCCAAAATTAGACCAATCTTTGTTTTCCCCATCATAGTCTAAAGTTCTTGAAAGGCTTATTAATAACCCTAACTATTACAGAGTTGTGGAAGTCAAATTCCTGGAGATTTTATTATGGAGGCCAAAACAGTGGTTTTCACCGAAAACTCCCAGACACCCAATAGTGTCAATGGTCAACACTACATTTATTATAAAACAAAGAGGTTTGATCATAGTAGTATCCCATTTTTCACTGAATAAAGTTATTTTACCTTACTTTTTGCATATTAATATGAATATTTAAGGTCCCATTTGTAAAATAATTATAAATCATGGATAAATCCTGGAGATATTTAAATTTCGGTAGAAAATAATGGGTTTTCTGGAGCCCTGGAGATGGCCCAAAAACCCTGGAGACTCTAGGGCAATCCTGGAGACTTGGGAGCTCTGCTATTATGCCATATATCGTCCATTATTTTCCTCAGAGTAACATGACTTCATTCCAGGTAGGTCTTGTGAAATTGGGAGTTTTAAAAAAAGTTAAAAATTAAAATCAGGCCAGTTAATTAATTTTATAAAAGCTAATTTTTTTGTGGCTGAATTTGCCAGGTACCATTTTTTTCTTACTGCAGTATATTGTATGTCAATTGTTTAATTTTTTTCACTTTAGTTTTTGTAATAGGGGATGGGGGTCAGCATATTTTTGTTTCAGTGCAAGCAATTTTGAAAGCTTCAGATTTATCTGAATGAGCTTGTAGTGGAAAAAGTTGGCATGGGTCCTCGATTGATGGTAACATCGAGATTTTGAATGATAATAATTTTGGTTCTGAAACAAACTGTTGATATGAAATTCATATATTTTGTACAATTTTTTTTCTGTTTTCAGTGGAGCCAGTCTCATTATTTCATTTTGTCTTGTGACAACTGCTTTTATCAGTTCTAGCAATCATCAACACATTAACATCAACCAAATTAGCAGTTATCAGTAAAGCATCATTGATTTAAGTTGTTTTCTGTACATTGTAATTTTTACACTTTTCTCATGGTAGATGTTTATAAGCACTTCCACTAATCACATTTTTAAATCCTGTTCTCTCTTTACTCACAGGATACAAAACAACCACGGGAGCTTCTTATTGAACAAATTCCACTAATTGAACCGTAAGTAATCACAGTTAATGAAATACATAGCAGTTAACACATAGATATTGAATTAATGGGCACTTACACCAAATAGTGAATATTTCAATACCGTATGCAGCTTTGCTAAAGATGCTACAATTTTTTTTTTCATAAGATGTGATGGCTTACTGTATGAGTATTTGAGTAGGGAAAGTAGATTCATATAAATAAGTAACCTCAAGATGTGTTATTGGTCAATCAGTTAATCAGCAAATCAAAAATTATCAAGGTTGTTGATAATGTAATATTTAATTCACAAAACTGTGTCCATCAAAATATGCAATGTTTGCAATGAAACTTTTTCATATGGAAAACCTTTTCGCATTTGCTTGGACACGCCCTTGCCCACGTCGTTGGTGGGCTAAATTCGGGTACTGTCGTCTAATGTAGAAACTTTTTCTATTGGTTTGCACGGAATTTGAAAGTTCAGATCTGGAAAACAGGACATTTTGATGGGCTCTAATGTGGCTTTTTATCATATAAAATAACGCAAAATTTTCCGAGCCCCTCGACCCCGACCGGGGCTCTCGGCGACCCCTCACCCAGCCAAAATTTCTCGCTTCGCTCGCAAGTTCTGACTTCGAAACCATGACAAGTTGATCTGGAAAATGGGACATTTTGATGGGCTCTAATGTGGCTTTTAGCATATAAAATAAATGCAAAATTTTCCGGGGCCTTTGGCTCCTCGACCCCGACCTGGGCCCCAGCCAAAATTGCTCGCTTAAAAATGTAAAGAGAAAAAAAAATTTTATTTATGAGTGGGGATCCCCACTTTTCAAATGTGTAGTCTAAGATGCTCTATATGAGCGTCTAGAGGTTGATTATTTTTACAAATTTTCTATGAGAGGGAGATCCTCTCAAACCACCCCTGGCGCAGTCAGTCTTTCTGTGCTCTTCCCTCTAAAATGGAACTGGTTTATACCCCCTATCGCGTTTGAAAATTTCTTGATCCGCCCCTGGGCCCCCTCACTTTCAAAAACGTTCCGCCGGCCCTGCGTAGTAAGGCCCTTTTAATATTTGCATTATTATAATCTACAGTTGATGTATTAAAAATTATTGTATAAACCATTAAGAAATTTAAAAATCCTGTTTGATAATGGAGCAATCCACATTTAAGGGATCTGAGTGACGTGGCTATTTAGCCTTGGATGTAGGTCAAATGCAAAAAGTTTTCCATATGTCAAAAACATTTAAATTTTGGAATGTGTATTGTCATGCAACTTTACAGTAACATTATGTAATAAGTCTTAAGAATTACAATCACTCTGAAATGCATTTTTGTAGAGTCAGAAAGATTTTAAACATAATTAATTAACCAGCTTATTGTTATTTACTCATGATATATTTTACAGATGCAGCCAGTGTGAAGAATCACAGCATGTCCATTTCCACAAACATGGTGTCAACATCCCACATGCAATCACACTCCTGCTACTTGCAAACCAGGACTGTATTTGCAAATCAGTTCCGGTAAACATTAGAAAGTCAAAATGTTTCTTAGTAGATAAAACTCAGCTGCCCAATGAAAGGGATTGTACTTGTGATGAGATGCCATGGCTCAAGCAAAGAGGGCAAATTTGTAAACAATATGTAATACAGGAGCAGTTCAATAAGCCATACAAACTTTGGCCCAAAGGGAAAAAGACCCAACGGATGCCCAAAAACTGTAGAATCCTTAAAGTTCTGAAAAATATGTGGGTTCACTCTAAAGTCAAAGGCTGCAAAAAAACAATGATATCTAATGAAGGAAATCCGCTGGTGTTCATCCAGTACACAGGTTTAAACAACCAACCCGAGATCAAGCTGGGAAAACGAAAAATAAGGCCAAGCACATGTGAATTGGTGAAGGATGAGGTTAAAAATGTAAAAAGTACAAAGCGTGTTGTACACAATGTTAGAAAAAAGATATTAGAAAGCGAAGGTGCACTGCCATCCCCAAGCAAGCTCCCATCATACAGGCAGGTGTCATGGATTAAAGAAAAGGGGAAAAAAACAAAGAAAGCGCATTTGTCAACATTTGCCACAAAATGGCAGAGGACCAGGACTCATTCATCAAATGTTACCATGTCAGTGGGAATATAGTTTCCATTGTTCTATTCAATAAATCACAAATTGATGACATTCGGAAGTTCTGTTGCAATGAAAACTACCCATGTAGTGCCCTTGGTATTGACACTACATTTCGATTTGGTAACTTTTTTGTAGTTGTCTAGTTACCGACACCCATTTTTAGAAACGAGAAAAAAATACCCAACCTTGCTGGGGCCAATGATGGTGACTCATCGACTCCAAAGGCAAAACTATAGGGTGCTATTTGATGCCATCACACAGGAAGCACCAGATTTGGCAGTCAAACTGAAGGCATTTATAAGTGATGGGGAAGTTGCCCTGCAACAAGCAGCATCAGAAGCATTTCCATGTGCTCTGTCCCTGATGTGCCTCACTCACATTGAGAGAAATATCAAACACAAAATTAGAAATGACCTAGGACTTTCTCTTCCCTTCTACAATGTGGTCATAAAGGACTTACCTGGGGACACAACCAGCAAAGGACTTATTCACTCAGAAACCTTTGATGAATACAACTCCAATCTCAGAAAGCTTCACAACAAGTGGAACATGCTGGAAAAGGTTGAGGTAGAACACAGAGACCCGCAGTTTTATGACTACTTCATAAAGAACAAGGCACAGGTAATCTACGACCATTGCCGGGTAAAGTTATCTCAAGAACTTCACTTAACCAGCGAAATACCAGACAATAATCCACCGGAATCTATGCATGCTGCTATGCGGCGTTGGCAAAGTGGACAGAGAAAGGACATTCCGATCTTTGTTGAAGACATGCGTGATCTAGTACAGACACAACAAACCAACATCAAGTATGCCTTCATTGGTAATCCTAGCCCATACACCCTTCGTCCTGAATACCAGGACAAGTCAATACAACGAGAGACGCTTTATGGAGAAGGCAAGCTAACTGAAATAAGCATTGACACCAACAAGATGACAATCAGACCAGTGCAAATTAATGACACTGTGACCACTACACCAGGAACAAGTGCCACAGCCAAAGACCCTGATGAAATAAAGGCTGGGTGCCTCGATGGCTTACCATACTTGAGTGATGTTCAGCGAAACTTGATAATAAGCAGGAGCAAAAAGGTATCTTTCAGAGAAGGGTTCAGCAAGGATACTCTCATTTTTCAAAAAACAGGCACAGCAGGAAGTGTTTTAATGACCTCGAGATCCAAAGGCACATACACATGCAAGTGTCCAACTTTTAGAGCCTACCAGATATGTGAACATACGTTAGTTCATGCTAGGGAAAGAAAACAATCTGAAACACTTTATCACATTTGTGCGACACAAGCAAAGTGATGCAGATGCTATTGCGAATATTAATGCTAGCAGCAGTGCAGGTAAGAAGACTGCAACCAGAGTCCGCAAAGGAAGAAGCACTGATTGTAGTAGAATCCCCTTAAGTGAGTGCATTGATGACATTGAGCCTTTAGGGACACATTATGATGTCCAGTTGACAGGGCCATTGCAGGCAACCTTTACACAATCACAACCAGTCATTGACAGAACTCCACCGAAACCCAGTTGCCCACCAACTTTAGGTGAACCATTTCTGGTAAAACCTGTAGCAGGGACAAATATCCGCATATGCTTTGGATGTTCTGGTTCCCTGAAAAATTCTGATATGTGTGTTACACACAGACAGTCATATGTATTTTACAACAGGCAGAACAGGCAGTGGAGGAAATGTACTGGCAACAAACATTTCCATGTACAAGGTGATTGCATAAGAGCAGGAAATAATCCTGATTTTGATGATTCACAACTTGTCTACATAGATTAGAGTTTTTACACAGAATTTTATTTCTTTTTAGCACAAAAAGTTTGAGCATTGTGTTTGTTTTGTATAGATACAGGTTATAGATTTTAATGTAAAAACAGATATTCCTACATGTATTGCTACAATTCAAAGAATAATCAAGATCATAAGGTATTGTACTAGCTACAGCATAATTGTGTACATGTATGTAGTTTAAAATAGGACAACTACCCCCAGACAATCACCCCCGGATAACTACCTCTGGACAAATACCCCCTAAGACAACCACCCCCTGGACAACTACCCTCCTAGGACAACTACCCCCTGGACAACTACCATCTTAGGACAACTACCCCCTGGATAACTACCCCCTAGGACAACTACCCCCTAGACAATCACCCCACAAGGACAATACCCTAACCCGCTGGTGGGGTGGGGGTGTGGTGAGTAGTCTAGAGGGTAGTTGTCTTAGAGGGTAAACCCTAACACTAACCCTAACCTGCTGGTGGGGTGGGGGTGTGGTGAGTAGTCTAGAGGGTAGTTGTTCTAGAGGGTAGTCGTCCTAGGGGGGGTAAATGTCCAGGGGGAAATTGTCCGGATACGATGTAATTAAATTTAGACATGTTAAAATTTTTCTTCTGAATTTGCTGCATAAGTTTTTGATTTAGTTTACTCATGCAGAACCTCAGTTTTTCAAAGTTCAGAATGAAGATGGATGTTTTTTTTAGAAGTTTAAAAAGAATTGCTCTCCTCAATCCTTGAAACAAACAACTTTGTGTAGAATCACCTTGCACACATAAATCTTAATCTATTTACAATAATTAAATGGGACTCATCGACCACTACACAAAGTTCACCTCATTTGGATCATTTAGTGACTACTGAAAATATTTGCCTATTTTGATTTGAGTTCACAGAATATCATACTCAGATCAGGGCTCAAGTTTAGCTGAAATCTCAAAAAAGGTTATGCAACTGAATTTTTATTGAAATACAATAGAACCTCAATTTTACATACTGTAAAGATTCAGGAAGGAGGGGTTTGTAAAATTGAGTTATGTTATTTGTTTATAAGTTTGTTCATTACTCATTTCCTCATTTAATTAAAACTACCCATTGAGGTTCCACTGTACGTTTAATATTATATTAATACAAATTAGGGTTAATGGAAAGCATTTTTATTGCTCTTTCCAATCATAGATCTACCTCCACTCAATGTGTTTTTAGTTAAAGGTAAAATATTGCAACATTTGTCAATGATGTGTGACATGAAGACTAGCCCATTTATTTCTCTTTCAAAGATTTTTTTTTGTTACTGTATGTGATAATGGGATATGCAGTGAGGTTAATAATGACATTTTCAAATACTTTTTTCTTTTAGATTGACAATTTTTGCAATACTGTATTTAACTTTTAACCTGGCCTTGCATTGTGGTTAAGTAATCATATTGAAATTGATTTTCAATTGTTAAAGATGTATTGTCACCCAAAAATGACCAAAAAGTCATAACCATTAATTTTGAAATTAACTTCCTCATAGTAACATTAAAGTTATGAACTTCAGAATAGAAATTACTGTATTTAAAAAACTGTTTAATACGATTTTTACACTGAAAAATTACCAAAATTTTAGAGGCTTCCAGGCTTTTTTTGGATTCTTGCTAATTTCAGGCATAATATTTTTGCAAAGTAGGGGTAAATATTTTTTTAATATTCCAATTTTTGAGTGGAATGGTCATAATTTATATATTTCTTCAAAATAAGCAAGTTATTTTCAAAATCAATATTTTGTCATTTTTCAGGTGGCAATACATTTTTAAGTGGAATAATGCTATTCCACTATATCAAAATCACTTACAAAAATATTTTGCCAAGAGATATTAACATTCAAACCTCAATTGCAGAACATTTGGTTTTTTTTCTGTAAACCTCATCACACATATGTTGACTAGTATTGTTTTGAAATAACTCAAGTGTTCCCACTAAATGGTGTTTAAGCTGCTCATCTCTAAAGTTAAATTTGGGGATGGACTTCCCAGATACAGTAATTTGTTATTTAACCCTTTCAGAACAATACCACATAATATTTATTCATGAGAAGAAATACATACTCTGTTGTATTGGCAACAGTTAGTTATTGTTATTAGTGTTCAGTGAAACCTGATGTTTTAATAAAAGTATGTTGTCAATTTGAGCATTTGCAGACTCCTTTTATTAAAAAAAATTGTGAGTTGTCACAACATTTAACTGAAATGAGGGATATTATTGACTATGTGTATATTTGTCTGCAATTAGGAATTTTTAGCATGAGTCATTGTACCCAACCACAATTCGATTGATGTGATGTAGTGCTGAAATGGTTGAAAGAAAATTACAAAGGCTCAAGCAAGGGTGTTGACATGAATCAGAATTGTGGTAGTGGGTGGGGTGTTTTGGTGTGCTTAGATCTCAATACAAGGTTGGGTTGTTTTCCCCCACTTCCCTCTACCCCTAAGATTACATGAGGGTGCAAACAAAGGATAAAGGTTCCTCTTTTAAAACCAAAGTGCCAATTTGATTTATCTCTTTGAAGGGGTAGAATGTTTGTGTGTGTGTGTATTTTGAGTAAAAAGAACAACAAATCAAATCATTCAGTTTGTTCACTGAATTTTTTCCCACAAACTTCATCTGAGTACTAAACATTGGTATGTAAGTGCTTGATACTGCCATGAAACATTAAGTGATAATAAATAAGGTGATGTGATTACAATTAAAATAACAACATATAATAATACACTATAACAAAATACAATCAGTGTTACTGTCTAATTTGTTTAGAATAGAATTTATAAACAGACAAAAACTAAGGAATCATTTTCGGAGATAGGATATGGCTTTATTGCTTCAAATTTCATTCACAAATTAAAATGCAATTTGCAGTTAAATGTAAAAAATGACCAAATAGAATTGTTGGTTAAATATTTCATTTCTTTTGTTAATATTCTGGATTTATTTCAGAAAAAATGTATGAATTAATTATATTTTATCATTAATTTATAATAATTAGGCTAATACTATCATTCACATAATATAAAATTCAGCTAACACTAATAACAAAAATTATTTTTTGTTTTTTACTATTTTTATCATAATATTTTATCTACCAATGTGATTAAAATGTACTGTACAATAAAAATATATAAAGTAGGCCTAAATTAAATATATCATTTTCTGTTTACTACATTTGTATCTTTTTATCAAATTGCTTCAAAAATTGACAGGCGGAGCTCCATATACCGTAAATCGAAAACATGGCTAGTTTTCTATTGATCATCACCTGTGGCAGCGCTACCCGGGGAGGGGTATGCCAGGTAGTCCCTTCCCCCAGAAATTTAAGGTTTTGTCTGGGAAAGTTGACCTTTAAAAAATCCGACGGGTAAAAAATCTAGCCTAAAACACGCAAAATATGCCAACGGTTATTTGCTCCGAGTTAAAAACCGGGTATACGCCCACCGTAGGAGGAGTTCCTTGCCCTCCCATATTGGGCGGATGTTTACGTTTTGGGTACGTGTTACTGATATGGATACTGGTTATCCAATAAATGGTACGAATCGTCCAAAATATTGGGTACGGGTTATCCAAAACTTGGGTACGTACAGTTCGATGGGGACGAGTTGGATTGGGTTGTCTCGTAACTCGCTAAGTAGGCCCATTGACTGTTGCTAGGCCTAGCTGAGGCAAACATTTTATCATTGATTACCCAATAACCTGTGCTTCTCTGAACAAACACAGTTAAATATCTTAATTTTAAAGTTACAATGTATAAATTCATAGCTTAAATATTCCTCATCACACAATTTCAAGAAAACTTTCAACAGTCTTGGTTTGGGTTTTCATCGCGTTTACAGTGGGACGTACGAATCGACACCAAAGAAAATCACAATAATTGTCAGTAATGAATAATCAATAGACAACATGAATATTCAGCAAAAAAAAGTAGTTCAGACAAAGTGTTTCAGCTGAAATAGTCCATAAAACGGAAACACCCATTTTTATCTGTAAATGCTATAATTTTCTAAGCAAGTGGAAAGTCGAAACAACCCAAAAAAAATTATTAAAAAAAATAAGAATACGCTAAATTTTTCTCATTGTCTGAGTAATAGAGGGCGCAATTTGCAAATAATGTATGGTGCAAAAATCAGCACTAGAAAATGTGACTTTTTTTTCAGAAAATATTTTTAGGATCTCTGACTTCTAAATGACACTATTGATTCAATGACTTTTGGATTTATTTATTGATGTATCCATTGGTAGTTATTTGTGGATATGTGTTATAAGATTCAGATTGAAGATTTATTTGGTCCCTATGGCACAGCTGTTTCAGTAATAGAGATTAAGTCACGCGCCACCAACGCTGTGTATGTACTATCGGAGTAAACATACACGCACATACCACACGCGGGGAAACCCGGAAGTTCAGTGAAGCAATACAGTATGTACTTTAACAGCCAATTAGAGAAGAAATTAAGGCAGTCATCGAGATAGAATCATGAATAATCATAAGGACAACCCTGGGAGACATGAAATCTTTTTTGACACGACCTTTCACGTGGATTTTTGACAACACAAACATAACAGGAATTTGGACCCCTAAAATTTCAAATTTACCGTGTTTTTTTCATTAGTAAAGTAGGTATAAATTTGTTTGTTCATTATTAGTGTTAAATCATTTTTTTACTTGAATTCTTGGGTTCGGTTAGTAATTTCCGTTATTCGTGAGTGTTTTACACGTGTAAAAAAAATAGTAACCTGGCTAGATTTTTTTTAGGCCCAGGCCAATTGGTGTCCCATTTGGCCGGAATCATGCTGCACGTAACGCTGGTCCGGTATTTTAAACTTGCAGGAAACATGGACACATTGCCATACTCTGGGTTTCAGGCTAAGGCTAGGCCAGATAAACAGTAATTCAAAAACAAAATTAGCCATACTAAATTTATTTGTAGGCCACACAGGCCTAGGCCTAGGCCCCACCCCTAGGCCTAGGCTAGGCTAGTAGTAGAGTAGGCTAGCCTGGAGATGAAGGGTCCACCATGGGTAGGTAGGCAGGCTGAAAAGGTTCTAGGCCTAGCCTAGACC
>JAOTQE010072368.1:0-16801 GCA_025631205.1 Nesometra sesokonis
ATAAACTTTAAATTTGTCCTTTCTTAGCTCATTTTACACAGCGAAGTATATAAAATAGCGCCCTCTATTTATATTTACACCCACGAATCCAGATGTAAACAAGGTCGCTAATTCGGTGTATTGAGGACTGGATAAAAGAATCTATTTTAAACTAGGTCTTCCTCTTGTGAGGATGTTTTTTTGAAAAAAAAATCCATAAGGATTTCTTAATACGAATCATAAAAAATATTGAAATTTACATATATGTGTATCCTTTTAAAAAATTTCCGATAAACATACCATGCCAAATTTGAAAAAAAATTTAGCTCATTAAGATGATTTTTAAGAAAGTGACCACTCAATGTGCCATTTATGCATGAATGCATGGTTGACCACACACACTACTATTTGTTCCTATTTTTTTCATTTTTTCTGTTATCATTTTTAAAAGAGACTTGTGAAAGCACATACATACTTTGTAATATGCGCTCTATAAATGGCAAACAATACCAACACACAAAATGTGGACTGCTTATATAGCAAGTACAGGTTCACATTCAACACAATATCAAACGATAAATATCCTGTTTACCTTTTTGGCAAAGTGAATGACCTGGCCCTCTTCAGCCCCATCTTCATATTGCCAGGACTAAGCTTATCAACTGCTATTTGTAGAAAGCTCTCTCTTGGTAATAACATTCTGGTCATACACTTTGAACAAGTTAACCTTAAAAAATAATTAAGTTATGGTAAGTACACTATTAAAATTAAAGTATTTCTTGACAAAGGCATTGTCAATGACAGGCACAACAATTTCAGGCATTTATAATGCACCAATTCTAAATGTAGCCAAATGGGCAGCATACAAGATGTTGTGCATGCTTCTTTCTCTATGAGTCATGTCATGTCTTATAGCTTCTACAGTACTACTCAATTCTGTCTACAACAGGTATTGTGAAGACCGGTAGCCCCTTACTCAACTTGAAAGATATACTGGGTTCTTTAAAGGTGCATAGAAGTTGACTGAATGGACAAGATGTTCCACATTCAATGACTTACTCCCCTCCTGTATGTTTTTCAATTGATTTTGAAAAATAACCTTTACAAAATGTAGCTCATAAACATGTTTCTTATAAATAAACATAAACAGGATGTTTTTAATTATAAATTTTAAGTAATAAACATACAAAAACTACAGAAATCTCATTTTCATCATATTATGACTTTCTGTCTAGTTTTGTGGATATCTCAAAAGCACCCGGTATCACAACACTTCACATATTTGATATTGCATCCAATGAATCTGTTCAACAATACACCTCTACAGAGATTGTTTCTGCAATTGTGCACGATACTGGCATACCAGTACGATACTGGCATACCAGTACGATACTGGCGTACCAGCCAAATTAGATTATAATCAATAGTGTATTATTTAAAAAAATACTTTCACATGCACATGCATAAATTAAAGATATTATTAATAACCATACCTTTTACATAAATTGCACCTATATTTTCTTTTGAATAAAGCAAACTTCTTCTTGCATGAAAAACAAACCTAAAGTATCAAAAGAAAAGTGAAAGGATTCAACAATGTAACATTTTCAGAGGAGGTGTCATCATTAAGCCCATTTATGTCTATGTTGCTGAGCAAATGGCTAAGCATTGCAATTTGCTTAACATCAAGGCTTGCAAAAAGCTGCATACAAAGTCCTTATTGACTTGTCCACAATGACTCAGACTTGAAGTTAGTGGCATTTAGCTCAGTCAGTTTAGCTGGTGGTAATTACTGTGCTGTACGCTGAACTGTGGAGGCTTGCTGGTCTATGGTTTGATCAAAGCCCACACTACTCTCCTTGTGTTTCAGCTGGAGGGTTGAAATACAAATTAATAGCACAACGACTTTCAGATGAGACATTGATTGCCCTCTTTGGAAGAGAGTAGGGGATTGTCTCCCAGTGCACTTCCCAATCACCACCAGAAGGACCCTCCATTTCTGTCTTTCATGGGTTATCCTTGGTGTCTGAATAAATTAAATAAAATATCTTGACTTCAATTGAGCACATCAGATGCAAATTAATGCAAGCTTTTTGTACTGACGTAGGTCAAAATAATAATGCTGATGTTTAATGTGTAAAGAGTAAAAATTTATTGGAATATTTTTTTTAAATTTTAGCAGGCCAAAATGGAACAGTGACTGGGATATCTGACCTGTGTAATGTGGATTCCACTGGTAATTAGCCAGCAAACATTTTAAAATTGACCCCTTATATACTAAACCAACAATGTCACTCAATCAATGATTAGTCGGAGTTGTCCAGTAACCATAGAATGCCTCATACTTTTATGACATTATAAATTGGACACTCTTTTGTTTCTATGAGATCACCAAGAATGTGTCAGGATGTACCTTCTCATTACGTATGTCGTCATAAAGCTGTTGATCCGCCCTAAGATTCTCGACTTCTGCTCGCACCAGTACGCTGCGTATGTGAGTCACTTCATCTATGGTCAGCGATAACATCTCAAGACGTCGTTCATCTTCCTCCTGCAGGGATAACATGTTACTGAAGTCAGTTATACATGGAAAGCAAGTATGTTTATGTGCCAAAAAATTGAAATTTTTTGGCTATTAAAAAGTCAAACTTGGTAATGAATAAAACAAATATTTAATGTATTAATCTATTGCAAATAAGTCTACTGCAGTTGCTGCAGTAATCTATTGCAATTAGGTCTACTGCAGTTACTGCAGTAATCCAGTGAATTTTTTTTTCTTTGCTGACTGCATTGACCCACAAGGTCTCATCTCGGCATGTTGTTTTCAGTAATTCTCTTTCAACTACTGTTGTAACTGAATTACAGGACTACAATTACTGCAACAGGATTGTAACATGGTCCCTATAATAATCCTATATGTGGAGATGAATGATTTCTAAATAGCCTAATTCCTCTAGAAAATTTTAACCATAAATTAAAATTAATAAAACCAATACAACCAAAAGAAACAACTAATACTTGGAAAAGTTAAATAAAAAACTGAATATAAAAAAATGGGAAAAAAATGAAAAGAGTAAACCATCAGTAGCTTTAAAAATAATTTCAGTCATTAAAAATTGTTGCTAAAAATATTGTATCATGCATATAATCTATTTCTTTAATTTTGATAGTCTTTTGAACAGGAATTCTCTTTTAAATGGGATATGATACAGGTATAGTATATGGATAAAAAATGTAATTGATTGGACCTATTACAAGATGCTAAATGCAAACACCAATAATATATAAAAATAATGTGAGAACAGTGACCCAATAAAATTAGAATATACAAACCCAAAATGAAACTACTAACAAAAATAAACCCACTAATAACCAAGATTGTATTCTTATTGTTACTTACTGCCAATACCATTCTCAGTAGCTGATGTTGTTAAAAAAAAATTCAAAAGATTGTTTAATTTCATCTTTTCTAAAGGGAACCTCGGTATTTCATGAAAATAATAAGGGGAATCAAAAAACACCAAGTGTATGGTAGCCTTTCTTGGTTTGTGTTATTCCTACAATGGTTAGTTATTTATTTTATCCTACTTTTATTGTTGACTCAGAATATAATATTTTACAACAATAAAATCCTCAAAATTCAATAAAAACAGTAACAGGTTTTTGATCACTAAGTTTTTTCAACTTAATTTCCTGACAAAATGAAATTATTATAAAAGAAAATTCTTATCATCAAGAATTAAAATAAACAAAACCAAAACATATGCAATAAGAATTAGAATCATAATAATACTGTATAAAGCTGGGCACTCACTGTGTCGTGCGACGGTTGGACGACTAAACCGTCGCTCCCTGTTTGTGGTTGCCAGACGCGATGACAGTCTTCTACCTGTTTAATTACTAAAAAAACCAGTCGGCTTACAGATAGAAGACCGTCATTGCGTCTGGAAACCACAGAAACAGAGAGCGATGATTTAGACGTAGTGAGTGCCCACACAATAACACATACTGTGGAATTCATATGAATAAAATAAAACATTACACACAATAACACATACTGTGGAATTCATATGAATAAAATAAAACATCTTAAATAAGAATATCAAATTGTTGGTGATCATAATGATATTAGTATTGTTCTCCTTGGTTAATGCTAGAAGCACAAGCTATGCATATAAAGAAGCAACATTGCAAAATTACCATGATGTTACTAAATTATGTATGAAATGTATGCTACTAACTTAAATTCTATACCAGAAGAGATTTTTAAAATACTCTTAAATTTATCATTTAAAACTCCTCTTTTTTAGAAAACACTATTTAGTCAATGACGTCATTACAATAAGGTTAATCAGGATCACAAAAAAAAATGTATCATTAATGATTCTTTTGGTTTTTCAATTTCCACCTAGTACATTTAAACAGTATATTTTACCAACCAATAGAACATAATAAATACAACTAAGTATTTGCAGGCCTTATTCTGTTTTTATAAATCGTCACTAATTTAAATTCAATAACTAAATCTAGAGAATAAATGAGCAGAAAAGAATCCTTATAATAATCTAAAAAATTCTTATAAAATATAAATAATGCAATACTGGTAATGGGTGCAAAGATATGAAAATTAATTCTATAAAAAGAACAATTAACTATAAAATAAACATATAGAAATATAGTAAGATTGAAAAAAAAAGAGTAAAAATATTATAAAAAAAAAAGAAAATAATTAAGAAGATGATAACTAGAAAATGACATATGATGCAGCTAGTATCAATATATGCAATTAACCGTTTATGGATTTCATTTGAACTTTAAATTTAACTCGCAATTTGATTGCTTATAAATGAGAGGCTTAAATTGGAGTTCAATAACTTTTTAATGATGCATCGTCTGCTTTGTTACTGTCTATGTTATCCCTTTAGGATGCTGACATTATTACATTTATGCAAGTCAATTTGGAGTTTTTTTAAATTGCCATAATTTGATCTGTGAATTCAAAACTTCTCCACCTCAAAGTTCTTAGCAAATTCACTATGTTATCTTTTGTGATAGATGGCTATTTTTTATCTAAAGCTGCAAACAATGTTTTTCGATTTTTTCTTATGGTTATTCTTGGGGAAGAAATTTTTTGTAAGATAAATAAATGTTAAGTGTATTATATGCCATTTATTTAAATCTACATTTCAGATAAAAAAATTGCCAAAAGACAATGTTAACCAAGATTAGGGTTTTAATTTATGATATTTGTACATATTGAAGATGAAACAATGACTAAATAAGAAATGGGATGAATAATTAGATCCCAAGATTAGACAGATGTTACCAGCGTTGAATTTCTATGTTATGAGTATTAATAGATAAAAGATTTGATGATAGAAGTTAAAATGTGATGATTAACCAGAATCAATGTTATTTAAAAGTTGTTACATTCCCATGTCACACAAATATGGAAATTAATAATAATAAAATGACGATGATACTACATAAATGAGATGGTTACCAAACCTGATACCAGAGTAATTTTAGTCTATGTTAAAATATGAATGTGGTTGAAAACATGATAGCATGGTGATTAACTGGGACAGCTATCTCAAAGCAAGTGATTAACTGGGACAGCTATCTCAAAGCAAGTGATTAACTTAGGAATTGATATATTAAAACCATTATTATACAACTTTTTGATAGTAAGATTTTAACTTCCCTTCCTAACCACAGAGATACCCATATAATTATTATACAGCTACTTTTATGATGAAATATTAATTCCCCCTTCCCACACAGCCTTAGAGATTAAGTAAAACATCCATTGTAAATAGATACCTCCATTTGTTACAAGTTTTTAACTCCCCCTCCCAACCTTTAAGGTAAACGCAAATATTTATTTACATCATCATTATTCTATTACAAAAGTTTATTATTTACATACTATTATTTTGTTATATAAGTTTTAATATTGTATCTAATAATAAATTTTTTAAAGTTGTTTACATTAAATATAAATGAGTGTTATTTACTTGAATCTTGAGAAGGCTGCCTTACTGAACTTAATAAAAAAAACATGACAGAATATTTAACTTATAAAAACTATTTTTAAACAATGAAATTATTGTATAATAATAATTTAATTCAATTTAATGATCTAAACAAAGAATATTATATGGATAGTAATAATAGAAAATTTACAATGTTAATAATAGTGTTGTATATATTGTACTTAGGTTTTTTTTGTTTTTTTTTTGGTTTGAACCCCGGACCTCGGGATTGGAAGGCAAGCATGCTAACCACCAAGCTACAGCGCCACTCCAGGTTCTTAAGTTTCAGCGGATATTGCCTCCTGATGGAATTTGTAGAAATAAAACTATTAAAATTGAAATTAAATATGCCAAAGAAATTGCATTATACTATTCAAACGTTATGAATCACTAATGAGAAAAATATGAATTTTGCATGAAATTTCACATCATGGAATGTCCCTGAACATTCTCAATTTAATTCTCATAGATCCAGCAATTGTTAATTTTCCATCAACGTCATAAATTTAATCTCCTCTAAAATGGTCTAATATAATTTAAATGTGGTATAATCCCACTAAGAGGCTTGTTTCCATGTCTGACGCCAAAGAATGTTCTCAAATGTGAAACTATCAATTCTTCTAGAATACTTGAAGGAATCATATGCTGGACATAAGACTTAATGTTCACAAAATACATTTATAATCATGCTTTCCATTATTGAATCTAGTTAAGTATGAATTTAAAAATGCTTACTTTGTAATTTCAACATTTATGGGAAAAAATTATGATTATAATATGATGATTCTTAAAATGTCAATTTTTTTTGTCATTAAATTTTGTTATGAAGATATACAACAGTATTTTAAATTCTAATTGTAAACACATAATGAGCTTGAAAAATTAAAACAATCACACAGAGTGTCATAGGCTTACTCTTTAAATAACAAGGATGCGTGTAAAAACAATATTTGGTTTTTTTTTTATATTAATTTTCATATTATTTTAATTGTTCTCCTCATAACCTCATTTAATTCTGTCAACTATAAAATTCAGTTTGTAATAGGCAGAGACTTAATGTGTTTTATATGTTATGAACACATTCTATTAATTGCTCCATTGTACATCAATACATAAAGTAAATTAAAAAAAAACACGGATTTAAAAAAAAAATTATTTAAATCTTTAGCACAGAATCATTTAATTCTGTCAACTATGAAATTTAGATTGTAGTAAGTATAGATTTATTTTGCTTTATGTTTTCCAGTTTATAAGTTTAATATTATCATGCAAGTGGTATAATGTTATCTATGTTTTACTCATTTTTACTGTGAGAAAATGTTTATGTAATTAATATTTTATTTTTACTATTAGATCATTCATTATTGAACAGTTATGTAAATACTATTATTCTATGGTTGTGAAATACTATTACTGTACTTGCAAGAAATGGCTCAATTAAGTAAACTTAAGAATTATTCCTTTTTTAATGAAAATTTAATTATTTTTCATATCAATAAATTTATCTTGATACAATGACATTGTACACCAGTTCATAAAATAAACAAATTTATTGACACATCAGTCATGTCTTTCAAGACCTCAAATCATCAATTTTGTTTGGTTTCCAGGGCAACTCCCCAAAAGAAACACTTCAAACAAATTTCACGCTAAACCAATTTCTTTTTTTTAAAAAAAATCCCACAAATCATGAAACGAATGTAAATATTGGTAAATTTGACTTTCTTATCCTGAATTGTCTAGAAAACCAAACTAAATAGATTATCTGGAGGATGGTTTATCGACTATAAGAGGAATTCTCCTATTTTATATTTATTATTAACATGGGTGCTGATTATCTTGTTTATCATTATTACCATGGTTGCTGTGATTGGTTTCCCAGTGTTAGTGGACCTTACCTCAAGGTAAGAGAAGAAATCTAACTGATTATCTTGTCTACCATTATTACCATGGTTGCTGTGATTGGTTTCCCAGTGTTAGTGTACCTTATCTCAAGGTAGGGGATGATATCGAACTGATTATCTTGTTTATTATTATCACGGTTGCTATGATAGGTTTCCCAGTGTTAGTGTACGTTACCTCAAGTGTTAGAGATGAATAAGAAGTAAGCGTGCTTAACCTCCGCAAGCAGTTGGTGCACAATGCTAGTTATGTGCCAGCTAGCTGATTAGTGATCACATGCTTGTGACGTAAATCACAGACCACGGTACTTACTTTGAACGAATCGGAATCTCTGAATTTGACATTAGAGCGACGCTTTTTGCGCACTCGTTTAGGGGGCGTTTTCTGCTTGCTTATTAGAACCCATTCACTATTCGGGCTTGCAGTATTTACCATTGTTGGCACGAGTGAGCTGGAGAACCGTGACGACCTGCACAGTGTGATGCTGTGCCGCCGTTGGAGGCGCTCTTCACGATCCGAATCGTAGTCGCTGAACTCTTCCTTGTCTTCGTAGCTGTTTGGAGTTTCTACAGGTGGCGTCTTCTCTTCTTCTTTATCTCCAGTGAGAACTAAAAAAAAAAACAATTATAAAAAATTAGTAAAAATAAATTTCACTTTCATTTCAAAATCAACTTCAAAATTTGAAACAATTTTGTCTTCTTGGCCACATTTGAAAAGTGTGAAAAGTGTAGAAATATTAGTTCTGCAAGGGAAAACTGAAATGAAAAGAGCAAGAGAAAGGCAACAACTATAAGTACTTCGACCAGATTAACCCTCTGAAAAAATAACTCTGTCAACATGATAAATATTTAAAATTAACCTTCAGATTAATTCATAAGAGCTGACATCATAAAAAACAAGCAAGCAATTACTTATTGACCTTCAGGCATTGATAACATCAACAGAGAGGGTAATTATATACTATCTTACTAGGTAGGTCTCTGTGGTTTTAGGTAGATCTCCATAGTTATTTAGCATGGTAGACCAACAGAGGGTGTTATATTTTTCAAAGTAAAAGCTTGTGTAACACCGATTCTACTGCTAAACTAGGCAAGACATCGGCAACATTGGAAGGTCTTTACAGGTGAAGTGTGTACCATGTATGGCACTTAAAGAATAACACTGTATTGGCAGCCTAATGAGCTAATTATGTACAGTTGTGGAATTGTACATGCTTCGTGCTTATACAGCTGACTCCAGTCACATGACTTGTCCACATTAATAGAACATACAAAATGTTTCATCTCAAAGAAATTATATATTCAACTTGGGGACCATGGTTGTGCATAATTAAAAGTAAAAAGCTCATACATGGACACATATGGATATATCAAAATGTTTGTAAAATAAACTGTGGTAGTCTGGATTAATCAGTTTTGTAAAAAGTTAATTTTGTATACTTTTACGTAAGGCACTGCATACATTTAAGGCACCGTTTACATTGATTTCTTTAAATTACAAAAAAAAGAACTTAATTTCCTGGATTGGAAACTAAATCATGTAATAGACCATTTTCACATTCGCAAAACCAATAACTTTCAAGTTTGAATATTGTTGACACCTTACTTGTGACACATGCCAACAATACATGATGCACAAGCATTTAGCTCTTACATGATAAATCAAAGAATCCAAGTTTCTTCGGCAGTTTCAGTGAAAGTCGTTCCTCTGTTCTTTGAAAGAATCCCTTCTCTGGTTCCGGCGTTGGTGGTGTTGGGGGCGGTATTAACTTTACCTTTGTTACTCCATTAGTCATCACTCTTGATTTGAACTCCGTATCAGTCATCTCAACTTCTGTTTCCTATTGAGATTGAGTGATAAACCAGTTAGATTAAGATATTCTATCATAGTAACTTGAAGCAAATCCCTCCATAAACAATTTAAATTTTCCATCATGGAGTAGTGTATTGTTAGTAAATAAAAGCAAATGAAGGATGTATGGGGCGCCAATCATGACATATGGCCAAATGGTTTAAGACGGAGGAACCATGAACCACAGAAAAAACTACAGGACAGTTTGAGTCTGCATGCATGTTGTTTTAGTGGTAAATGTTCTTAGAACTATAAATGGTAGGCCCACTTTATACAATGGTTAAAGAAACACCATCATTTGAGATGAGTAGGGTGTTAACTCGGTGTACACATCAAGACAAGACCTGTCATGAACAGATGAAAGGGCGCGAATACTTGCTGCATGACATGGCGTGACCCTTAGAGTAGTGGAAAGACACATGAGGCTAGTCATGGCAAAATCACCAAGTTGTCGCACAGGAAGTTATTGAGAAATAAGCAAATAAAAAGACAAAGTAATACAAAGAAGAACTGTGTATATTTTTCCCAATAACTTTGGTTAAGGATGTCCAATTTTGAAAACTGACCTGTCATTTTAAAGACAATATCTCAATTTATAATTTTCCTACACCTTGGTGGTGTTGCTGTGGCATGCCTCATATGAATGTGCAATATCTATTCCTCTGTGTCTTGAGACTATTCTGTTAAGCCTAACACAGAACAATCTACATCAGTACAAACCTCATCTGACCAGTTCAATTCAAAGTCTGCAGGTAAAACTTTCTTTAACTCTAATGGTGTTGAGATTTTAGAGCCCTCCTTCTTGATTGGTTCCGCCTCTGATTCACTTTCTGAGGTCCTGTCTGGTAATGATGAGTGCTTTGTACCAGGAGGACTTATTTTAGGACCTAAAAGATTAATCAAACAAATATTATTAACAAGGGATAAAGGATTGCTCTGCGCAGGGTCTCCCTTACAATATACTTCAGATACTGGAAAGAGTTTCACTTTACAACATCAACTTCAAGTACCGGAAAGGGTCTCTCTTACTACTATCAACTGCAGATAGTGGAAGGGGTCCATTTCCTGAAGTTGACAATCAACAACTAGTTACATACAATACTTCAAAGCTTGCCAACTCAGATTTTGAGTTTCTCCCAACAGTGAGTATTCACACACTCATCCACTTCATGCTAAAGATATAGGAGATGGGAAGTAACTTGTGAAGAATTAGGATCCCATTCGGTTGAGTAACACACACTCATCTACTTCATACTAAAGAAATAGGAGATGGGAAGTAACTAGAATTAGCATCCCATCTGGTTGAGTAACACACACTCATCCAATTCATGATAAAGAAATAGGAGATGGGAAGTAACTTGTAAAGAATTAGAATCCCATCTGGTTGAGTGACACACATTCATCTACTTCATGTTAAAGAAATAGGAGATGGGAAGTAACTTGTAAAGAATTAGGATCCCATCTGGTTGAGTAACACACTCTCATTTACTTTATGTTACATAAACTGGAGTCAAACTCGAGTATCCTGCCATGGATTGCCATTTCATCGAGGTGGAGTATCATACTCTCATCTGCTTCAGGGAATAGTACTTGGGAATAGGCAAGTAACCTGCAATGAACTATCTATCTAGGCAAAGTATCACCACTCTCTCACCTGTTTATTCTTTGAAACGGTGTTTTAAATCATTATAAAAGAGTTAACAATAAAATTCAAATCACCCTGGACTTCTATATTTCCGATATTTACTACGCTGTGTGCAACAAAATTTGTACATCTTTGTGACGAATTAAAATCGTAATAAAACAAATATGAAAAACTTTTTGACTGCAATTTTTATATATTATTTAGAAGATTGCATATTTTATGTTTTGTAGCCAGTTACAACTTCCGAAAATTTAATTAATTAACAAAATGTATGTTTTATTTCTAGGCACAAAAAATGTAAATTTTTGCCATGGGCAATGTTGCCTCATGAGCACCCAAATTTAATGACCCAAATCGTCAAAGTTGAATTCTGTTTAACTTTGACGATTCAAATCGTTAACTTTTGTTGACGTTTCAATTAACATTGAGAGTGACCCTTTTTCCTGTCATTCGTTGTTAAAATCATTATTTTTCAAAATCAACAATCAAAATCGTCGTTTTTGGGATTAACAATCGACAGGAAAACATGCTTTAAAAATTGTGTGAATATTTACTTTGCATATTACCTAATACTCTGCTTGAGACTGGTTTCAGTGTAGGGCTTGACCTTATTCCTATTAGTAACTGATCATGCAGACTTCGGATCTTTGGTGGGGTAGAATTCAAAACTCGATCCTTCACCTAGTTAGTTAAAACAAAAAATATTCTAAACATCTGGTGCTCATAACATGGAAGAAACTTGCAAAATATTTTTAGAAAATTGTAATAAATGAAGTTTATTAATATCTCAATTTTTAAAAGAATTCATGCAACAGATTTTTTACGTATTTGATTCACAAATGTCTTTCACAGAGTACTATACTTCTTACATCACAACAATAGCTGGCGCACATTGTTGTCAGTATTATGGCCATTTTATGCCTGAGTGATTTTGTAATATTATGGTTTAGAATAGGCTTTTAAGACATTTTAAAATATGTTAATGTACCACCAAAATGTACAAATAATATTGATAGCTCAACATTTATATTGAACTACCAACTGCAATCTTAAATTTAAAATATCAAAAAACAACATCGTAAACTTAAAAATCAGCAATTATTCTTTGCATAAGCTAGAGATGATCAGTTGAATGCATTTTCGCATTGCTGCTAACCCCAAAGGGTGCAACATATCGTTATGACATCATAGTGTAGTACTCTACAAGCCACTCCAGGCAAACTAAAAATACTTCACTACAATTCTTGTTAGGTTGGCTTCAAATTGAATGTGACTAAATTATTGAAGACAGTGTGAATATTCTAATTAAATATAATGCCTTAGTGCATGGCATCCTTACCGGTCTCAATGGCGGCCTAGAGCGAATGAAATCTAAAATAACATCATGGGCCTCTTTCCGTACTCTTGGTGGAATGTCGCCATTTACCTACAGAAGAAGAAATGTAAACATAAAATATTTTGATCATTTTGTAAGTGTTCATAATAATGGTATACAGTACAACAACACCTAGGCAATAAAAAGTGATATTAAATATAGGTATATATTGGATTAACATAGCAAAGCAAAAGGAACATTCAGTCCAATATTTATTATTATATCAGTGCAAAAGCAGTGATTGCAACCTGAGACTATAGTAGTCTCAGATTGCAACTATTAATAATAATGCGATAATAACATTTATAATGTAATGTAATAGTAGAGGCGGTTGCAAAATAAATTTAGGAGGTTGCCCAGAGTCAAATTCCTGTAGTTGGGATGACCCATGTCCCCCGAGGGGTTCAGTGACGAATATGTGCACACAAATTATTCTCCGCCAGTCAATATTGTACGATGATATGGAATTTACATTTAGTAGAACCACTGCTTTCAGATTTTATATATTATAAAAAGAAAACTATGTAATTAAGGGTGTTGCCCGGGCAACTAGCGCAAACCCCTGCATTTGCCACTGCAATAGTTACTATGGTAACTTGTCACTCGTGTGCTGAGGATTGGACATGACATTCTCCTTCCCTACGCATCACATCATCAGTTCTGCTGCAGACGATTGGTGCCACATTCTGCTGTCTGTACAATAATGTTATTTATTACGTAAGGTAACTAGTGTATTTTCCACTTTAACAATAAATCTTCCTGTAGTTGTTTTTTTAGATTCAAAATAGTGACTGACTTATTAACAAAACTCAAGAAAAAAAAATGTTTGCCCAACACTGTTGTGGTATGTTACAGTACAAAATGTAGAGCTGAGAACATTTAAAAGTTGTTCTCAGGTGGAAATTAGCCAAAAATTATTCTAGTCAAATAAACATGAAGAAAAAAAAAATCTAATCAATATATTTATTTTATAGAAATACAGAGATGTGCACAATGAAAGTGAGCGAAATAAAAAGAGAATTTTATTTATTTATTGACATCAAATTTCAAATGAGGAAACTTCATTATTATAAAATTTATCTATAAACCAGACATTTTTAACTACTGGAAAAAAATGAATACATAGGGTAAAATTAATCAATTTATTACAGATGTTTTAAATCCCTGTGTGGTACACTTCATAACCTCAGGCTAGGCTGTTAACAGATGTATAGTACACCATTTGAGCACTGAGCTATAAATATTATTACATGGTTTTGATCAACTGTAATAACAGATTAAAATTGAAATGAAAATTCATGCTTAAATTATAATTTAATTCCAAGATCTGGTTTTTAATATGGTTCAAATATTAATTTCTAGAATTTCTACAGCAGAGAAATTAAGCCATATTTCATATGGGGCATGTCGTGGCAAAACAACCAGGTTTTAACAAAATAGAAAAATGAGTTATTAAAATTATAATAAACTTGTGGTCAGTTTTAAAATGTAGAGTCAATTATCAAAATTGGACATCTATAAGTGAAGTTATAGAACAAAATATACATAATTTGTTTGTATTTCCTTATCTGTTATCTGTAGATGGTGAAGCATGTTTGTCGGGTTTAATACCACGAGGTTAGGAATTCAAACATCACTCTGCATGTCTCTGTAGGCCATGCTACAATACCCCATGGCGTATTGTTAAGCTGTTTTAAAGTGACTGTGTAAATAAATTCCATCATGCCATTTTTCAGCCTTAGATACAAGTAGACGATGGTCCATGGTTATAAACTAATATTACATGGAGTTTTCGGGCCATAGGTACATCCTTAGATCCAAGTGGACAATGGTCCAAGGTTAGAAACTATCATTGCATGGAGTCTTCAAGCCATAGGTTCAGCCTTAGATACAAGTAGACAACGGTCCATAGTTAGAAACTAACATTGCATGCAGTCTTCAGGCCATAGGTTCAGCCTTAGATACAAGTAGACCACGGTCCAAGGTTAGTAACTAACATTGTATGGAGTCTTCAGGCCATATGTTCAGCCTTAGATATGAGTAGACCATGGTCCAAGGTTAGAAACTAACATTGCATGGAGTCTTCAAGCCATAGGTTCAGCCTTAGATACAAGTAGACAACGGTCCATAGTTAGAAACTAACATTGCATGGAGTTTTTGGGCCATAGGTTCATCTTGAACCTTTCCACATATAATCTACAAAAAAAAAAACTTCTGTGTGACCTTTGTTATGACATGTCTCATATAGCAAACTTTTCTTTTTTGCACTCTTGGTCTTGAAGGTGTTTGTAAGGAATAAAAAAAAAACAAACTTGGATATTGAATATTTCTTTATGATATTTGTAAAACCTTGCTTTATTAAATGAGCTCAGAGAAAATTACAATTTAATTAAAGTCAGCTTTTTTTTAATTTAATAATGTTCAACTGAATATATCTAGGCCTACATGCTTTGTCCTTTGTTGCTAAGATTCTAACATTTATTTATGTCATTTAAATTTGAAATTGTTATAATATAACTTGTTCCTTTAAACCAATTATTAATTTAATATGATTCTAAATATACACTAATAAATCATTTTACAATCTTTATCCAATCGATTAGCTAACAGGATTCAACACACAGAGAGTTATCTTGTTAAGTCCAGCTTGCCGCCAACGTACCGAACGCACAAGTACACGAGTAGCGATGAAACAGATGCCGAGATGATCCTGCATGATTCATGTCTAACACAGTGTTAACAAAATTGATTACCAATACGCTCAAGAATACTTGAGGGCAGGGTTGGTATGAGTAACACAATACATTTAATCATTTTGATGTATAGTATTGTGAATATTGGAAGTAATGAGTCATTGTAATCAGCAATTACTGTTAATAAATTTGTCAACAAAATCTTATGTCATTCTCAAAATGTAACAAGGATTGGTTGCAAACATGTACAGGTATAGAATTTCACTGACAGCATGGCAACACAACTGACAGGTAGACACTATCAAAAGTCAGTTTTCCCCGATGAAACCTAAAATTTCTTCCTGAGGTGGTGCTGTAGCATCCCCTCCCCTGCCACTAAACATGTGAGTGATTGGTACTGGAAGAACAGTATGCTAATTGGTTGAATTTAAAATCTAGATGAGGGTTTCACAGCCCACAGTACCTTTAATCTACCTAATTACATCTCTAGTTTTTGTTATGTATGTATTGTTTAATTAGCATTCTATTTTTAGTTTCCTTGTCAAAATGTGTTATTTACATTGAATTAGGAAATATAAAAACATTAGTTTAGTTTACTATACCAGTACCTAATACACTGCCCAGAGTTACAGCCTAAAACAGTCGTTTGATGTTAGTGGTTATTGACCACTAGCTGCTGTACTCCAGATTACCAAACAAGACAGACTCTGTGTTTTATTTTCATGTCACACCCAACAGAAAAAAGTTCTCACCAGTTTACAGGATGTAAATTATGTCATGCTTTCAAAACCAAACCCAAGTATGGGGCTTAGGGAGTGGTGCTGTTGATTGTGGGAAAGAACTTAGCGTGTAGCCAGGTTTGTACCAGGGACCTCAGGAATGGAAGGCAAGCATGCTAACCACCAAGCTACAACAATGCTACTCCACTTGATATTGATAAAATGTCAGGACCTAGACTATTTTTACATAGTTTGTAAGGCAATAGAAGAGGAATAGACAGAAATCCTATTGATCCATACATCTATGGTTATCTATACCATTAAACCAACTTATTGATTAAGACCAGTAGTGAGCCAAGTCACTCATTGCATGATTCAATTATCATTCCCCATTGATCTTCACAGCTACATTATAATATTTGACATTGAGTATAAAAGAAGACAAACGGCAGAAGCAGGTTGAATAACAATGAAGACATCACATTCACATTGTGTTATAACTCACAGACAAGGGGCCCTAGTTCAGAAACCAGAGGCCTACGGCCGCCGACGTTCCTATGCACACAGTGCATGCAGTTGAATTAATAGTACACCTCCATGTG
>JAOTQE010072379.1:0-16800 GCA_025631205.1 Nesometra sesokonis
TGAAGGGGTTGAGTTTCCATGGTTCAGTTCACAAATACAGTGATTACCCGTTGTTTAGCCGACTGAACTAAATTCCTCACTTTCAGAAAGAAAACCAAAGTGGCATTTGACTTAGAGATTTTTATGTACTGTGAAAACACATCAATCTGGCATGAAAATTAATCAATTTCAACTTAGAAATAATTTGACTTAGGCAAAGCGGGCATATGCAAGTTTAACTGTAAGACACTCGTCCATACAATGAAAATAGTTGTTATCCTTGAGTCAATTGTTCTTGATCCACTCATGTCTGGTTGAAATTTAGTTGTGAAGGGTTTAAAGGCATCATAGAAAAGAAATGGTCAATCTAACACAATACTTAGGCTTAATACAGTGGATTCAAACAGCTCATTCCCTATGTTATCCAAATTACCACACTATGCTGAGGCTTTGTATAATTGATTCCTTAACCCAATATAAAATGTTAAACAAATCTACAATAATTACCAAATATTATATTTTACATTTTTCTTTGTTTTGCAGAACACAAGTATTCCATCCCCACGAGGCAAGCCTAGTTACGGCCGTCAAATGGAACCAAAAGCGCATACGTTTGATGTCCGGTCATTCAGCAGCCCAACCAAATGTATGCACTGTACCTCACTCATGTTAGGCCAGGATAGGCAGGGATTAACATGTACTGGTAAGAATTACGGATTTACTGTATAAGTTGTTTAAAGATGTATTGTCACTCAAAAATGACAAAAAGTAATTTTTTTAAATAATTTGTATTTTTTATGTAATTTTTTTATTGGCACACGCAATTTGGCCTACCGGCCACGAGGTGCTTAGTGCTCTTTTAGAATGGATGGAATGAAAATAAAGATTTATATAAAAAATCATAACCATTAATTTTGAAATTAACTTGCTCTTATTAATCCATCATCAAATCTAAAAACTTCATTTTATGTTCCGGATTCAGCATTTAATGGAAAGGGATTGTTTATTATTAAATTTAATTTTGGAAGAAATTACCATACCAAGCCATTTATTGGAAACATTCTTTCCACTGCCAGGATAAATTTACTAACTGAAAAGGGTGAAGAAAACACTTTTTTCCTCTAAGAAGTTCTGAGCAGCTTAATGAAACAAAGCAATAAAAATTCAATGTTCCATTTCTTTATTTATTGAAGCAGACACAAATCTGCCACTGACAGTAAGGTTAACATAAAACATAAATGATAACAGAGTACTACATACATTATTGCACTGGAAAGATACATTTAAAATACTACGACGAAATGCTAAAAGATTGAAATAAAAATTATCAATATGTGGATGGAAAACAAAAAGTGGATGAATTTCATACATTTCAAATGCATATGGTAAGGTTTTTATCAAATTATTGTAATACATACATATCACGATCATTTCTGATCATATTTTTATGCTAAGTCATGTTTTTTCCGCCCTTAAAATAATCACTGTAGGTTACCTGATCAACCATAATGTCACGTACCTCAGAGCAGTGTTACTGCAGGTGAGGTGTGTGCACTGCCTTACCAACAAAGTGTGCTGCTACCTACTAGAGTGTCTCACATAGCGAAATCTTTATATTTTGTAAACTTGAACGAGAATTGTTCTCTCTAAATTGATCCCGACTGAGATAGTGAAATCTCTCTAATAGAATTACTACTACCACCACCACCATCACCACCTTAACTGATAATTATGTAGTGACTATTTTTTACAAGTATTTTGCTATTGTAGTGTGCAAATTTGTTTGTCATTCATCATGTGCTGAGAAAACACCAGGAGTGTGCCCGATGCCACCCGATCAGAGCAAACGACCCCTTGGTATTGATCCAAATCGTGGTATAGGTACCGCTTACGAAGGGTACGTTGGTATACCAAAACCAGGAGGTGTACGCAAAGGTTGGATGCGACAGTATGCTGTTGTGTGTGACTTCAAGCTGTTCCTGTTCGATATGGCCGAAGGTCGAGGTGCTGTACCAACAAACAAGATAACACATGTTATTGATATGAGGTAAATAATACATTTTAATTCCAAAATGCTGTTTTAGATTTGTTTTATCGAAGTTCCATTATTTCGTGAACATGAAAATATAGTATAATTGGTGGGTAATACAAAAACAAATGTTAATATTATTCTAGTCCTAAGTAATGGAAAAGCCTGTTTTCCTGGTGAAATTTACCGATGCTCAGAGCTCCCAATTTTCCAGGATTATTCTGGAGTCTCCAGGAATTTTGGTTCATCTGACGTGCTCCCAGAATTTTCAAATTTATCCTGAATTTAATTTTCTCCATAAAATTCTCCAGATTTTATGAAAGTTTCACAATTAGGGCATAAATTCGCCTGTTTATTTCAACATATTTGTTGACAGAGAACCACTATGAAATTTAGCAGTGTTCTGGTGAACAGTAGTAGCATATTTTAACAGTGACAAAACATGTCAGAAATTATTGTTTTATAATAAGCAGCGTGTTAATCTTTTAAATTACGGTGCTTATACACACATTTTAGGAAGTGTATACATTACAAACCGTTGTAGGACAACAAGGAGAAAATCTCTAGGAATTCTGTTTTTACACCAATGCAGGGTAAACCATGAAAAATTAAACAACCATGACAGGAAAAGTCATGTAGTAAAGAGTGGAAATTCAGCAGACCTAGACAATCTATATTTAATCAACTATTCAACTGTATCATTCAACATTTACAAAATTGTCAACATATTACAATTTTCTTGTCTCCTCTTTAGGGATGAGGAATTTTCTGTGAGCTCAGTACTTGCAGCTGATGTAATCCATGCCAACAGAAAAGATGTACCATGTATCTTTAAGGTAAGTATTCAGTAAACACAATGGACTTATAAACATAATATTCTTTATGTTGCTTTGATAATGCTACGTTGGAGCCAGTTGCTTGTGACGTTGGAAAATGCACTTTAATCCATTGCTTCATCAGCGTTCGATTTAGCTCCAATCTGTCTAAAGCTCAGTCCAGTCTATCAAACTTATTTTACAAAACACTTTGATTATATCCTTATAAGGTAATGCTATTTCTATGTATGGTTATGGTGACATCACCATGGCATGTCAAAGTTTTTTGTCAAAGAAAATTTGATAGTCTGGACTGAACTTTAGAAATAACATTTTCTACAATTACAACTGGGATGTGAATATTTCATGTCAGATTATCTGAGTTCAAGTAAGACGGATGTGATTGAAATATATTTGTTGATCAGCCTGTCCAAAATGAAATTAAAGTGGGTTGTTAACTAACATATTATCCAGTGCCTCCCCTCCCCTTCCCCCGATACAATCAGCATTTTGTTTTGCAACATCAAAATATAATATATTGCTACAATAATCCTTTACATAATTAAATTGCAGGAAATGTGGACAGTCAAAGTTAATGATCCTTTTCCTCCATTATTTGAAATAATGTATATTTATGATACAAGAAAGTTGAACCTCCCTTAAGCGGACACCCTTGGGTCCAAGAAAAGTGTCTGCTTCCGGGAGGTTGCTGTACTAGAGATTCAGCAGATAGTGGGACCAACTTTTTAAAATCGTGCATGCTTAAATCTGAAATTACAGTTTAGACACCGCAATTGATATTTTCAGCCATTGCACTATATGGATTTTTACTAAAAATTTGCATTTGTTGCACAAAATTATCAGGTTGCTGCTTATCGGAGGTAAATTATACAGAAAATCAATATTTTAAGTCCAGAAGTGTCCATAGCCACGTACGGGAGGTGACCACTAACGAGAAGCACCAAATGTACCGATTAGATAGGAAAAACAGGCTTTTGAATGTGTGATCAATATGAGAGGTGTCTGCTTATGGGAGTTGCCTGCAATGATAGGCTTACCTGTATGGAAGGATTTTAAACTTAACTAACAAAAGCAATTTTTTGTTTACAGGTGTCAGCATCACAGCTGAACCCACCCAGGTTACAGGCTCAGCTTCTCTTGCTTGCAGATACAGACACAGATAAGCATAAATGGGTACATGCATTATCAGAATTAGTACGTATACTACGCAAGAATAACCTGCCGGATACGTCCGTGTTCCACGCTAAGGAGATATATGACAGTTCATTGCCACTTGTAAAGATTACGCAATGTGCTGATATTGTAGGTGAGTTGTGTGTAGCACAAATGGAATACACTGCAGAAAATATTGTACTTGTCATTGACTAAGACCATATTTTGCCACACCGAGTAAAATATTTTATGGTATCCCTGAAAATAGGCTTACAACATTATAATTATAATTAGATCAGCTAAAGTAATTATATTGATAAACCATTACCTAGTGTGTGCATTTACATCTAAACTAAGCTTAGGCCGAGGCAAGGTCCCCGAAAATAAAGCATCAAAATGTAACATAAAATTTGGCTTAGGTATCAAATGCAGATTTGTCTAGGTTAGACCTACCTTTACCTAGCCCTCAAAATGAAATTCCTTTTCTGCAGCATCGAACTACTGCTGCATAAGCATCCGCACAGATCATGTTCTCACACGTACATTGCAACTGATTAATTAATCAACTGGTGGTTTTCCTTGTTTTATGTTTATTAACTTAACAATTTCTTCAAAATATTTCCTCAGGTTCATTATATTAACTCCTCCCTATTCAAACAAGGGTAAACAAAGCTACAGTATATATAGCTGTAGTATAAAATTTAGACAAGTGAGTTTTAATTACTGTTATATGTCAAGCGAGATAGCGTCTACAGTCCTATAGAGAGACATGCATGCTAGATTGCTTTACAGGGTTCATACACGTCCTTAAATTTCTTGAAAGTCCAGGAAAAACAAACATGCATTTTCCAGTACTGGAAACTCTGGAATATGATAATTGTCCTTGAATGTCCTGGAAATGTCATGATATTGAATTTATAGTGAAGTAAAACAGCTATTTTCATTAAACTTCAAAGGTTCATTTTTATTTTTTTTATCCATGCATTGCAAGACTATTGATTGTTTAAAATTTAAAAAATATGACCTGGAATGTCCTTAAGTATACTCAAGGTGTATCAACCCTGGTTTTAATTTTTTACATTAATTGTTTCAGATGGAAATAAATTTGTAATGGGAACAGATGACGGTTTATACACAGTTGAAATCTCCACAGGCTACATAGTTAGGGCTGATAGTAAAAGAGTTTATCAAGTCAAAGTATTAAAGGAAGATCAGCTGGTTATTGTTATATCAGGTACAGTAAACAATTCATACATTTCATTTCGTACCCAGACAACTACCCTCAAGACAACTACCCCTGGACAATTACCCCCTGGAAATTTACCCCCTAGGACGACTACTCTGTAGGACAACTACCCCCTGGACAATTACCCTCCTAGGACGACTACCCTCTAGGACAACTACCCCCAAACAACTACCCCCTAGGACGACTACCCTCTAGGACAACTACCCTCTAGACTACTCACCACACCCCCCACCCCACCAGTAGGTTAGGGTATTGTCCTAGTGGGGTAATTGTTTAGGGGGTAGTTGTCCTAAAGGTAGTTGTCCTATGGAGTAGTTGTCCTAGGAGGGTAGTTGTCCGGGGGTAGTTGTCCAGGGGGTGGTTGTCCTAGGTGGTAGTTTTCCTAGGAGGGTGGTTGTCCAGTGGGTAGCTGTCCCGGGGTGATTTTCTGGGGTAGTTGTACTAGTTTCATTTCATTTATATTTTAATTCATTTTCATAAATTCGCCCAGTCGCCGATGGCTACTGGAACTCCCATTTGGCTAAATTAAAAATTACCTCTTTCGCCAAATTGGCTAAATGAAAATCCCCAAATATGTCCATTTTGCAGCCAACTTTTTATCGGTTTTTATTGTTTTACAAATTTGGCTGAAGAATTGATAATTTGGGTAAAACAATCGGCAACCTTTAGCCAGTTTGGCTAAGAAAAAATTTGCTCTAGAGTAAGTGTAGCATTTGTATATTAAACGTATACAATGATTGTGTACATTTGGCTTATTACATCATTGATATGTATTAATACAAAATTTTATAACAAGTGGCTTTTTTGTAAATTACTGTTTGCCACAGTATTGAAACGAATGATGTAGGTTTGAATCCAAGGAAGTTTGGTTTTTGTTGTTTTTACTGGTTCGTATAGTAATAATAATAATAATAATAATAATAATATGTGGGACTTTACTGCAAGGATGAATTTTCTAACTGAAATAGGTGAAGAAATTTTGTTTTTTCCTCTAAGAAGTTCTGAGCAGTAAAATATATTTACTTGACAAAGCAGTAATATGATGAGTCATTTGATAATTGAAAAAAAATATAATATGAAAAACAATTTACAGAATCGAGAACAGATTAGCAGAATTGGGAAATAGGGAATGACTTCAGTGTTAAAAATGGCTCTACAAACAAGATAAATAAGGAGCAACAAGTCAGTTGAAGAAAATAAACTGTTGTTGTAACTGCCATTCATATCAATCTTCCGAGGACTATACATACACTTGGAGGTTAGATAGATTATTTGTTCTATTTTTTATTTATTTGAACAATATGTTGCATAAAATTAAGTATTGTTGCTTTTTGATAATGTATAGGCAAAGGTAGACATCTGCGGTTGTTCCCAATAGCAGCTCTCGACCAGGACGTTAACAGTATCAAAGTAGAAGAGCCTAGGGGTTGTAGTATGTTCACTACCGGTAGAATACGACAAGGTTCCACTACATGCTTATGTATCGCAACACGTCGCCATGTATTAGTCTATGAATTAAATCGTACACGAGTACGTCATAGAAAAATTAAGGACATTGCATTACAACAACCGGCCCAGTGTATGGAAGTATTCGGTGGTCGACTGTGTGTTGGACATTCATCAGGTTTTTGTTTGTTTACAATACAAAATGAAGGAACACATATGCAATGTAAGTATACATTTAATTATAAACATTCCATATTTATTTGAATAATGACCCATTATAAATCATGATGTCGTGGGTTCGAATCCGATCGCTTTGGTTCTTTTGACAAACTCATAATGAGAGTTTAAAATGTATGATATTCTCATACCCTTTTACTCTGCCAACACAAATGTTGATGTGTTTTGAAGGAGATTTACCCACAGTTTATCAATGAATATATGAAGTATAAGCACAACACACAACAACATGTAATATGTATCTTCAGATGAATTTAATAACTTTTTAAACATTTTTATCGTATTTAAAATTTGGCTAAAGACTTTATTTGGCGAAAAAAATCTGTCTTTCACCAATTTGGCGAAGGACAATTTGACCTTAGCATGAGCGTAGGAATACTTATCCTATTAGCTTAGAATTTGCTTATCAAATTTGGTGTAACAACCAAAAGGTACTGATTGATCTCTTCATAAAGTCTTCAATCACTGGTGTCTTGTTCAAAGCTTGAAATCCTGTTTTCAACACCCATTACAAATTGGGAAGTGAACTACACTAAAACGGCAAAAAACTAGCTGTGGGATATGGCACAAAATACAAATGAAAAGAATAAATATGGTATGTAAATGTTAAAGATTGGGGTATTTATGTCTTGTCTGTAATAAATGGTTTTTGTTTTTATTTTCAGCTTTGGTGAATACTGATGACCCTACACTGTCATTTATCACATCTTCTCCAATGGATTCATTAGCGGTTGTGGATCTTAATTCAAAGGAATATCTTCTTTGTTTCATGAGTATGTTTACAATTTATTTACATTTATACTCCACTTACCACAATCCAATTTTTCTTTTGAATTTGTTTACTGTATTTTCTGTTAGGCCAAACAAAATTAGTACGTTGTCTCACGTCGCCGTGTGCGTTCAAAATTAAGTGGTAAAATCTCCGCATCTGAGAACAACAATTTTCCATTTTTCTTTTTTTTTAATTTTACCGTCTGTTGATCGAGTCTATCAAAAATATTGTAACGCTGGTGGCGGTAGAGACAGGTCAACTGCTGGTCAACCGGGTCAATCGCATCCCATTGCATGTTGTTTGCTGTATGTGTGCTAGGATCCAGGGTATAAACAATTGCAGAGCAATCATGAGAGACGCGCAAATATTGCGTGTTAAGATCGCAATGATGGAAATAATTACCGGGTGGTTCGTCCACGGGCAAAAAATCGTAATTCCTTCGGTAACATTTTACAAGATTTATTTGATGGTGGAAACCCATGTATTCAGGATAGTAGTGGTGGACAATTTAATTGTGGGATGGGCTAGAACTTCATTCATTGTCGTACCAACTTGACAGCTTTTTCAGTATTGGTTTGAAACTTGGGAAGTGTTCCATTTGTGAGATATGTTTACATTAAAACGAGAAACGTCAACGAAACGACATCTAATGACATTGGTTCTATGCCTAGCCTAGGCCTAAATAAATAAATTGAGATCGAAACTTGACAAATCAATTTCTAGAATATACTAGGCATAGGCTGCCGCCGCCGTGTCGTGCCAGGTTGTGTCTAGGCCTAGTACTACTAGCCTATCCTAGGCCTGTGTGTGTTGTGTGGGCTGACTACCTGCTGGGCTAGTCGGCGAAATTATCATAGCTTCCATAATTTTAATTCTTATTTTAAAATTCAAAAAATATTTTATTTGCAAATACCATATATATTAAAAAATTGGCAATATATATATACTTTTTTGATTAGTTTAAGTATAGAAAATTGGAGGCTTTTAACTTAGTTTATTTTAAAAATTTTGATCCTTACTATAGGCCCTACTTTACCGGGGCCTATAAATTGAATTTTCATATTTCGATCTCAATTTGAAGGTCAACAATATTTTTCTTTTCTTTTTTCATTTTCATAGTTATTTTAAATAGAACAACCTTTTTTAATGTTGGATCTAAGACATTTAACATTCCAAATTCTGTTTTGAACACCGTGCCAATCTTAGGTTAAATATATTTGAACACTTTCTAATATACCTTTATATACAGGGTTACAAATAGTCATAAAAGTATAAAAATCTTACAGGATGATTGCCGCAAAAAAAAAAACAAACCGCATTCCTCATTAAATTTTTTTATGGCAGAAGTGACGCGAGACAAAGTGTTAATTTTGTTTGGCCTTACATAACTTTCTTAAATATCTATAGTTCAAATTTGAGATAAGTTTATGAACTTCAAGGTAACTCTGTGTATGTATTTACCACCACTTTGAGGATAATTTTATGTATTTAGCCAAAAAGTCGCAAAGTATGGAAGGTCAAAGAAAAAAGCTGTATCTGATTTTCAACATTTTTAATTGGTCAGTCCTATATGAAGAAAAATATTTTGAGGCCTAATTCTAATGCTTGTGTAATGATTGTAATTATCAGTTTTCTTTATGCTATTTTTTTTCTTGCTTGTAGCTGTTGGTGTTTATGTTGATTACAATGGCAAAAGATCACGGCAAACAGAGCTAATGTGGCCATCACCCCCAACAGCTGTGTGTAAGTGTGTTTTTGAACTTTTGAATATAAATGTTCATAATGTTGCTATTCTTCTAATTGTAATAGGTAGTGTTGTCGATTACGGAAATTTAGCACTAATGTTAATGTTATGTTAATGTTGTCATATTTATATAGCGCTTAAACAATCACCGATTGTCTCAAAGCGCTTAAAAAGTAGGAGATTAAAGAAAAATATAAACTACAACGAACTAAAAAAGTTTTTTGAATACTTCAATCGATGGAGCCTCTCGGATAGAAGTGGGAAGATTGTTCCACAGTTTAGGAGCTGCAACTGCAAAGGCCCTGTCTCCATATGTTTTCAGGCGACTAGGTGGAACAAAAGTACAGTACTAGTAGTTGACCTAAGAGATCTCGTACAGACTACAGATCTACGTTTAATTAAATTGGAGATATAAGATGGTGTTTGGCCGTTAAGTGATTTATATGTTATTAATAAACCATACACCACTCATGAATAAATACCCTTTTAAATTTAGAAGTTGTCCTAAGTGCTTTGTTTGAATAAGGTCCTAAAATAAGCCCCCACTCCTAACGTAACCTTAATCCCATCGGTATATTTTCGGGACTTCAGTCAATTGGACAATCTCAGCAATGAATGGACCAATTGACTTGAAAATTGGCACATATGAAAAACAACAGTAAGAATGAAAAAGAATTTTACAAAAACTGACTTACTTTTTATGTAATTGCAAACTGGGGTAAATTTTATTTTAAACTATGCACCTCTAACAGATTTCTTTCAATTTTCATCACTCCCCCTAAGCGCCCACTACTTTTGAAAAAATCTAAAATTTAGATTGCTTTCAAAAATGGAAGGGTTTTTTTTAGTATAATTATGGTATTATTTTCTTGTTCTTGTACAAAACATGAAGTGGAAATGTTTACTTGGTAGGATATAGAAAATAGAACTGTGTTTTATTTGCATTCACATTAATGAATATATTTATTCAATAGGTTATGCCGAGCCATATCTGATTGTGTACAGTGAGACGTCAGTTGATGTATTTGATATTCAGGAAATGCAATGGGTACAAACGATACCAATTAAGGGGGTAAGAAAACTTTCCTTAAACCATTCTTAAATTAAAATGTTGCACAGCCACCTCCCATAAAACTTTGGGAAAACAATTTCCTGCTAACTCAGCCCAAAATCATGTTTGACAGCAAAAAGGAATTTTCTGTAAAATGCTGTTGAATGTGTAAAATCTATATTTTAACAATATAATTTTCATCTAATCTTATAAAATAAATTACAATATATTTGAAAAATATGTATTTTTATGTAATTCCAGATATAAATTGATACTAGAAACTAAGACCTATCTTTTAAAATTTGGCTATTGAGGGATATATAATTAATAAGTGTTCTAAATTAAGTCGTAGCTCAACTAGATTACCTTTTTGAGGGAGTCAATATAACACTATTGGCCAGCACATTCCAAACTTCTGTATGTTGAACTGTTATCTTTGTTTATGAATTACTCTGGACATAATTCAATTCTACAGCCTGTATGTTCTGTACTTATATGATCATAACTCTGCAATTGCTTTAAGTCAATTTTAATGATAATTATATTATTGTGAAGCTCATTCTATTTACATTATTAATACTATATCACAAAATAGACAATTTCCATAAAAACCCTCGTTTTGATTTGGCTGTACACAAATGCTTTGATTAGATCGTTTTTCACATGAAGTACAAATACAATAAATAATGAACGACGATGTTGTTTTTTCTACACAGACGCGAGTGCTTAGTCATGATGGCAGGCTGAATCTGAGTTTTGTTACAGATTTACACCAACCAAGGCTGGTGTACTTGAAGAACAAGAATTCAGGTAGGAAGACATATTATTATTATTATTACTATTACTATTACTTTTACTATTACTATTACTATTACTATTACTATTACTATTATTTTTGTTAAATGCAGAATATTGAGTGGTGACCTTCTCTGGCTTGTAGAGAAAAAAAATTTACAACATTTCAACAGTAAGATAATGCCACATAACATGTTGCAAAGTGAGCCCCAAATAAACAGTCTACTTTCAAATTACACAGTGTTAAAGAATAGGAAAATTACAGATTTTGAAACATTTGTACTTGAAAACCAAAATCATATTACTAATATAAATGAAAAGATCAGTCCAATTCACAAAAAAAAACAGGTACTTTGTGATTCGTGGTATGGTTTTCAAACACAACCCTTTCAAAATGCGTAATTTTCCTATTCTTTAGCATTGTGTAATATGAGTCGTAGACCAGGCGCGGATCCAAGGGGGAAACCAAAAAATGTGTTTTTTGCACCAATTTTTAATAAAACAGGCAACCACGCCCACCCGAATCTGGAGATTGGCCCCCCCCCCCCTTTTCAGAGGATCCTGGATCCGCCCCTGGTAGACCCACAATTTGATTTTAGACCCACTTTGGAAAGTGTTTTTCTTCATCTTATTTTCCAAATGATTTGAATTTTTATTAGTCATGTTTTCGATCCTGGCTGAATGCTAGTTTGGTTTCTACGACTTAACAACACTACTTCCCAAGCCTCATAATGAGACTTGGTTTAGAAAGTATAGCCTAGATCTCATCCTGTAAGTGGCAAGTAAACTTGCCGTTGGATGTGACACAAAATAACAATTAAAAAAAATGTCAATTACATTTCTGTATGTGTATCCATAGAAGTTTTAATCTCAGATTTCCCCTTTAACCATCAAGATACAGTAGAATTTGTTATTTTGCCAAGATAACTAATAATTGTTTATTGTTGGCAAGAGATGTCTTTTATGTGATAATTGTTTTCTTGTCTTGTAGATGATAAAGGACTTGAATTACCAGAGAAACCCTCAAAAGATCGCAGAAAGATATCATTTAAAAGTAAAGATGAGATTAAGAGGTATGTAGCAGCTTGATACTCTGTAAACTTTATTTACAGTGCATCACATTTTTATACCATTAAATTGAAGAAATGCATACGAAACATACATAACTCCTTATGGATTCATAAAGTTGCAGCTGTAGTCAACAGTATTTGGAAAATCTGTTTTGTGCGAGTCGTAAGGCTGAGTGCGCAAGTTGTATGGCCGAGTCAGATACAGATACAGTTAAACTTTATTTCATCCTTAGAAAGGAAACTCACATGGTCATGAACGCTCTCAAAAACAATCACAGACAAACTTCCTCATAAACTTATCATAATAACGTACACCTTGGGGGATAAAGTCATCATGATAACGGGTTGTACGTGCCTTGATTGATCTAAGTCTACCACTTCTCTCTATAAAATTAGAGATAATAATAGAATTAAGAGGATGGGATGGATCATCCATAACCCCTTTAAACTTTAGATTTACTTTCTCACTGTAGATCGAGTCAATGGAACACACTGCCCAATTATATTCTCAGCTTTAGTTATTAAATAATTTAGTCTACATATCAACTCTCAAGCTATTTTTTCCCAACAGACTAGGCAGTAACTTATCACACTAAGAATGATGGACTGGTAGAATGACAATAATATGTTATTTACATATTAAGCTTGCATAAACAGTACATACGAGAATTAAGTTTTTTAATTGTATGAGCTATATGTTTGCTCCATGATAGCTATCAAAGACTACTCCAAGATACTTAAACGACGAAATTTGTTCAACAGGTTCATTATTAATACAGATGGCGTCTCCTATATTGCTACTTTTTTTCGAAAATCAATTATTACCTCTTTAGTTTTTTTAACATTAAGCTCTAAAAAGTTATTGCAGCAGTATACAACAAAGTCATCAATGAGTGATCTACAAAACTTCTTGTCATTATTTTTAATTAAACCTATTAGTGAGCAGTCATATGGCCAAGCTGTTAATGCAGGGAACCTTGAACCATAGCCAAGCAACTGCACGGGATTAAGACCCGCTCATACCTGGTTCTGGTGGTGGAATAAATCTCAGATAAGGAATATAAACCACAAGCAATGGCTCATGTGCACTTAAAACCCAGTGCATCTTCGAGATGAGTAGGGGATTACCCCATTGTACTGGTCCCCATATCCCCTGTTGTGGACAGTAGAAGGTAGTGCTTGTTTCAGGCAGCAGGACATGCTGTGACCCTCAGGGGAGGAGAGTTTCTTTGAACGCATGAACATCATGTCCACAACATTGTGGCAAGTTGTAGTAGTAACTTTAACAGGTTCTTAATAAATATTAACTCATTATTATTATTATTATTATTATTATTATTTTTAAGAATTTTAGATGTTAAAAAACTTTAAAAAAAATTTTGATTACTGCAGTAATGAGTACACATATAATTGCTAGCCTGTTTTGACTAAGATTGTTCTATTTTTGTATTAAAGGACTATTAATAAGAAGTCATTGATATCAGGTCCATCAAATTTCAACCATTTGGCTCATATGGGTCCAGGAGATGGGCTACAGATCCTCAAGGATTTACCGGTAAGTACAATACTTGGTGGTCAGTTCAGTTAGGCAGTGTTCCTGCAGGAATTTCAGATTGTCCGAGATGCAACTGCGCAAACTCACCCTAGACCATAATGCATTGTTTATTCTAAACTGGCCACTGACTGGTCTGGTGAATATGTGGTGATTTTTCTCTTCCTTGCATGGCATCATCTCGTTGAAATCATCATAAAAACCAAGATCAATCCCACCTCAAAGGTAACACATTATTTCATTTAGGACAATTATTGAATAAATTGACAGAATATTAACGGGTAATTTTTTTTCGAATAGGTTACGCAAACGTTTCTGCAGCACATTCAGCAGTTAATTTTTTATGTGCACAAACATTTGGCAACGTGGACATGTTGCCATATAAACTCTTTGAGTCGCGCATTGCAAAGTGTAAGGGTCAAGTTTATGACCCTGCACACAGTGTGTCATCGGCACAAGTAGCTATCAAATATCAGACATGTTAAAACCTTGTGCAATTTCAGCGCATATGTAAGCTATTGATTTAACGGCTGCAGTACAAGTGACTGTTTGCATGCGGCTTTGGCTTATGTATGCAGCGGCTATAAAGTTCTGAAATCCCGTTGAAAATATTAACAACCCCTAAGTAGGTATTTCATGTTAAATTACTAGGGTGATCTACCCAGCATTACCTAGTAACTAGCTAGTATAAATTACCATGTTTGTTGATGTTATTCATGCACTTAAAAATAAATAATTGGTTGTTCCCTCTCACTTGAGAGGGAAGCAGCACTGACCTTGTCAAGGTTCACATGCGTCTTTGAATTCCTTGAAAGTCTTGGGAAAACAAATGTGCATTTTCCAGTACTTGGAACTATTGGAATATGCTAATTGTCCTTAAATGTCCTGGAAATTGTTATATTTAGTTGAGGTAAAACAAAGCTATTTTCATTAAACTTAAATGATGGGATAGACAGCAAGGCTGGTGTATGGTAGTTTTTAAAATTTTAACCCTGTTAACTACCTATATATATCTTGTCACTACCATGTTAACATAGTTATATTTTTCAAAGGGATGTATGTGGGTGCCTGGATGCATGAGAATGGTATTGAAATAGTTGGCATGTGAGTTAAATTAGCAATACATTATATACATATAAGTTTTTATTTATTACAGATGAGTAAACCACAAGAAGAGGCGGTACCACATGGAATGGAACGTGTTAAAAGCATGTTCCAACCAGCAGGCCCGCCACCGGTAACTGCTAGTAAACCGATCGCAAGGCAAAGACCTCACACGAGTATTCAGTTGGGAGTAGGTCGAGTAGACACGAATAACGTGAATGGTAACGAGCGACCTCCCAGTCCAAAGACAGAAATGCAGCACTCGCCGGAGGGCTTCCTGCCACGATCGGACATGAGTTTATTCGGAGAAGACTTCACGTTTACGGCAAGTCACAGATTGTCATTAGGTAAGGATGATACGAGTAGCGGGATATCGTCAGGTGGCACATCTACTTACTCTAATTACTGAGTCTTCTTCCAACTAATCTAGGGCAGCAGAGTAGGTGTAGTAGGGTCTTTCACATAGCTTACTTACTTGAGTTCTTACTTGAGTTGCCGTTTGAAAGCTTAGAGCTTATATGGCCCACTATACCTCTGTCAGCAGTTCTGCTACACTTGATGACGTTTGTTTTCGTTTGGTGCCTCTTTGTCGATGCATCGTAACATGAGTTAAAACAAATTTAAATACAATACAAAAAAAAGTATATTCTAGTCCCCAACCGCAGTAGGGGGTTACGCCTTAGTCGTCGACCAGGGTCCAAGTCCATGGTCAGCACCAGTTGAGTCTCGGCCATCCCGGACGCAGGCGCCTCCTATCCTACCCTAAATTTAAATGGGTGTTCCTTCCAAAAAATATTTAATTTAGATTTAAAAATATTAACAGACGATGCACAAACTAGCTCATTTGGAAGTTCATTCCATGCATCTATTACATCTTGTGTACACAAGATTTTTGGAAACAACTTTATGTGGCTCCCTCCACGTGGGGCTGTGTACAGATTAGCGGCGTATCTTCTGTTGATGCATCGACCTACTAAAGGCTTAACCCTTTCACTGTGTGAGCCCGGTAGTACCGGGCCCAAAAAAATGTTGAATGACGTGGACCCTGTACTACCAAGCTCAAAATCATTCTTTAAAAATATTTGCCTTTACTACACGTGTCCTCTTCAGTTTCCCTATAAACTGAGATATTTGCAACATTAAAATAAAAAAATCTTCAAGTTATGTGGCCCGTAATTTTTAAACTGATTCTTTTTGGAAAATTTTTGTTTTTAACCGAAAAACTATAAATTGTGTTTATTTTGTCATAAAATGATGAAATTGATCCAAACTTGTTATATTTTTTATTCATCTTTATTATCTGCACCATGATCCAGTGTAAAAACCGCATTTTTAAGAAATTTCATGAAAAGGTAGCTTTTTTTACAGATTTGTTTGAACAAAATCCAAAATGGATGATTACGCAAATTACCAATTTTTTCCCTTTTCCCCATAAGCCAACACCTTGCCCACCCCAACATAAGAAGAATTTCAAAATAATCTCTTAGCATTTTTTTTCCCTTACAAACATGTTCCAGTGTTCTCCCCAGGCCCTTGAAGGATCACGGTGCCGTGACGCTTGGAATGTCCACCATGATGGTTGGCAGTTGACCATGATGCTTGGGAGGTCCACCCTGACGCTTAAAATCAACAACACAATCTTGGAAAATTTATCTAATGTACTTGAAAATGTACAAAAATTTGGTTCATTTGAATTGTACCTCAGCAGTGCACTTGTTGATAGTGCTCAAACCCATGGACCCTTAGCAGATAAATCAATGACAAATTCTAGGTTAAATATCAAGTTT